>CM045761.1:111712502-111806655 GCA_025200525.1 Camellia lanceoleosa
TTGCATTCAAAACATATACAGTGCGGCAACAAACTCAAATGTTATTCCAACAGCATGTTAACCTAATGCAGCTTTCTGATTTGAGTTTCTTCAACCGCCCACATTCACCTTCTTCTTGGCATCAGAAATGGTTTTCGGCGGTTATCATAATTTTGGCTCTTTCTCGATTCTCTCTTAAACTCGATGTCTGTTCAAGTTTGCTTCTACCAAGATTGCTTTGTCCAATACTCTTTGGTGAAGTCAAAGATGTTGAACATATTAACCCGATCTTGTAACGGCCACGAAGCACTCTCAAACTTTCTAGTTTTACGTATTCAGTATTGACAATATGAGGTGCATACCTAGCCAACTCGGTGAAAACACTATTCTGTTACCTTGTGTCAAAATCTGAAATTCAATGGTCTTGCGATCTCGGACACTAAAGGGAAAATGATTGTCATAAAATAACTCCAAAAATCTAGCCCAAGTCAAACCTGGATTACCTTCTTGGATCATCATCCACCACCTCAAAGTGTCATCATCTAGTGTGAATGCTACCAATGACACCTTACGGGTGTCGGTACTATGAAAGATTTCAAATAACTTCTTCATTTCAGAACCCATACTTTTGTCTTTAATGACTCTATACCCCCATGGAATCTCGATTCATTTTCTTAAATTTGTTGATCAAAGTTAAAGTGCCATCCCCATATAAAGCTAGCTATAGAGGCACTTATGCAGACTAGAGGAGGTGGAGGTGGAGGTGGAGGTGGGCTGCATTGCTGCTTGTCTACTCTTTGAGTAGAGGTAGTACTAGTGTTTTGTTTCGCTTGCTTGCCTCAACTCACGAGTCAAACCCTCTACCAACCTTTCCAACTTGTCTAACCTATCCTCAGAATGGTCTCATCTAGTTGGAGGTCTTCCTTCTCATGATGCTAGGAGTATGCAAAATGTGACTTTAAAACAAGATGGACAATAGACAAGTAGACAAGCAACAAATAAACATGTCAAATAATGCACACCTTGTCAAATAGCAAGCAATATGATACAATCCTAATATCATTCTAAAGGAAATCCTATGCTCTTTAGGACCAAGAGTGTGTGAATAAATGCACTATAAGAAACTTGTGCTCGATACCAATCACACGACCTCATTTCACCCTAGGATAATGATCTTTGTGATGGCTAGTAATCAAAATTACCAAAGGCCAACTTACAAAGATTCACACAAATAGAGTATAGATTTGGTACACATACATGTGCGGAAGCAATAGATTCAGTCTAATTAGTCCATAAGAGTTGTGCATAGATTAAATGGAATGACATACTAACATGGCTTTATAACTTGGATACAAAGTAAAATGAAGTACATGTTACATCTTGATCAAAAGGCTTCTCTAGCCCAAACATACAAGCAATTGATTTACAAAATTAAGAAGCATGATCTTCAAGATGATACAAAAATAAGAACCAAAACATCTTCCACATAAAGCTTAGGCGACATTGCCTTCTTGATCATCGCCACATATATATATATATATATATATAAGGAGATGGGTGAGCTAAAACTTAGTGAATGATATAAGTAATAAAGATTTGAATGAATGATATCCCAAATCTTTATTAAAACCATGCATATCATAGCTTGTAACAAAACAAGGATGAACCAAGTCCATCAATCAAAGTTTTCAAAGCTTCTTGGGATGTTTACTAACATCTACATAATACCAAGGGATGACATTCATTGACAAAACAAGAGAATAATCGACTCGGAATCGATTAGACAAGCCCACCCGCCGAAGCCATCAGTGGCAAGGGCGATATCTCAAGCAAAGGTACTAGGTGCATTATAGTCCCCTAGCATTAAGGACTTTCCAAGAAAGTCATTAAAACAACATTATACTTGGTACAAAACTTAAGGATAATCAGTAGTGCTTGATCAAATACTTTTTCCAAACAAAGCAAAGTTTTATCAAAACATTATAACACAACTTTATTAAAATACCACTCACAATGTCGTAACACTTTAACCCTCGATAATTGAGTTGGACATGGTTCAAATTTAAGTTCCATTAAAAGACGCACCATCTTTCAAATTTGTGACGCATTCAACAGTAGCGATACCCACGTAACAAATTTTCTTTCATTCTTCAAATCTTGATGTCGAGTACATATGTTCAAGAAGAAAAGCCACATACATACAACCAACTTTCTACGTCTAAAATTTGTACATCCACTAAAGGATGAAGCAGAGAAGTTAAGTACATGTAGTGAAACTATGTAAACATTCTTGATTGCGTTTATCTTATCTAAATCATTTACACAAAGTTCACATAAAATTATGCTAACTTCACCTCAGTTTTCTTTTTTGGTAAATAGAAATTTATTAAGAGATACCTAAAATGGGGATATACTCAAATGTATATATCATAGTGAAAACCTTTTTTTGGTAAGCATGCATTTTTATGGAAGGGGCACACTGGAAGGTACAACAATACACAAAAGGAGAAAAAGATAAAGATAAAGATCTATGCCGATTATACCTCAAAACTTTACTCAAAGGATACTACAAAATCCAAAACATTGTTCAATGAAGGATCTACTCCACCCAAGAGCCAACTGTACGAAAGAGATAAAATCATACTCCTCAACTTAATTAGAAATTTAATCCCCTTGAAAGTTCTCCTATTGTGTTCCCTCCATATTATACACATCAAAATAAATAGCACCAAACACCGTGTTTCCTACTATTCCCAATTTTGTTCCCTAGTATAAATACAATCCATCATATTATTGGAGAGTCAAACTTCTACATCTCTACAAGAATATACAATACTCCCAAAAACAATAAAAAAGAAACAAAAGAGAAAGGAAAAATTCCAAAACCCATATGTATATATATATATGAAAATAAGCATCAATCCCTTCAAGAATAAGCCATTTCACATTATATTTTTTTAATCCTGCCTTTTCACCAAGGACACCAAAACTTGCATAATGGAGTAGCCTCCTAAAGCCTTCTTATATAATCCCTCCAGCAACCTCTATCCCAAGATGCAAAAGCTCCTTAATAGTGGTAGGCATCACTCAACACCCACCGCAACTTCATAGGCATTTTTCAAAACATATATCCACCGAAGTTGTACTACTATTTTAGGTCCATTCAAAAACAAAGGACTATTATAGATACAAAATATACACTAACCTGTTCTGTGCCGAAACCTCTTCAAAACCCCAGTTAGTGACCACAACATACATATAAATTGACTACACTAACAAAAGCCTACACAACTTTGTAGCATTGCCTACTTTAGAACAAGTTCAGTACCAGCCTGGTTAGAAGAACGAAAATGTATACAACATTGTATTCATGGTGGATTCCTTGGAGAATCATCTTGGCAGAATATTTAGAAGAGAAGTCGTCGAGTAAGCAATGAAACACAAACAGATTGCAATGCTAAAATCATAAATAATCTAAAGAACTAGAACAACAAGATCATCACAAATGATATAAACTAGTTTTTTTTTTTTTTTTTTGCAAAAAAAAAAAAAAACAACTAAAGAATGAAAAAATTATAGAGTTAATCAGTAGATTTGACAATGAGAAAGTAGAGAATGAAAAGTGTACGATATAAGAGCAAGAGAGATTAGCTAGAACAGATCGATTTTGGTTTTTGCAACTATGATTTGATGAAGAAACGATCAATTTTGATGAAGAATAGATCAAGTTCGAGTTCGATGAAGAAACGTTTAGAGCAAAGCCCTCGTAACAGTAGATTGATGAAGAAACGCTTAGAGAGTTCGATTGAAAGCGATAGAGATCAAGAAAGCGCAAACCATGGTGTGTGAGAGTAAGAAACTAATTGAGGGTTTTGGAATCTGCAATCGAGCAATCAAGGGTTGAGAATGAGAGTGTGTGTTTGAAATTGAGTGAGAGAGAGAGAGTGAGAGCTTCAAATCGAGGGTTTTGGAAGAGAGGGAGACTGAGTTGTAGTAGAGACTGAGAAAGAGAGAGACTGAGTTGAAAGATATGGAGGTTTGGACAGTTAATACATTGACCCAATACGGTGCTGTTTCACTGAGATCAGAGATAATGTTTTTCAAAACGTTGTGTTTCATTAATTTATAGTGGCATTTTTATAAACGCCATAAAAGAACCGTTGCAATATCCCATTTTTCCTGTAGTTCTTCTTGTTGGTTCCTCCAACCTTCTGCTAGCAAATGATTAGATAGGCTTCGCGATGCTAACTTAGTTGAGATCGTGCCGTCATATTTTGATATTTTTTGCACTCCATCCGCTTTAGTGTTGTATCTTTATATGCTTTAAATTTCTTTATTTATTTCATCAATAAAATTTATCTTCTTTTGTTGATAAAAATAAAAATAAAAAATAAAAAGTTCTCAATTATGGCAATTTTAATGTTGATGTATTGACAAAAAAGATATAAAATTTTGAGCAAACTTTACTTTCTTTCTTTTGGTTAATTTTGCATGTGATTTATCGTTTAATCATTTAAAAATAAGTATATGATCTCTGTGATTTGTAGACTAATTTGTAATGTTAGACATTTTATCTAAATTAATAATAAGTATAAAATGTGAGGCAAAATCTATTTTACCTTCTTATTGTTTACCCATAGAGCACTTTACTCCATATTGTTCAAAAATAGCTAAAAGGCTCCTTGTGGTTTTGTTTATTCTGCGCCTTGCCTCGCTCGCATTACTTATTATGTCAAAATGAAAAGAACTTGTTCCAAAAAAGCTAATTTTGCAACTTTGTACAAAGGGGAAAAAAAAAATTTAAAAATTTACCAAAAAAAAAAAAAAAAGAAAGCAAATTTCACAAAAAAATGACAATTTCACCCTTTCTTCATTTTCTTCCCAATTTAAACCCCAACCCTTAATATACCATTTCTTCATTTTCTTCTCAAACCAAAACCCTAATAGCATCCCCAGTGCATCCAAGTCACCCCTTGTCATGACCCGAACCTGCCCTTAAAAGTTTAGGCCATGATTGGTCTGTACTTAGGCCTCAAAGACAAAATTTCAAAATATTTAAATAATATCGAGGCCTAAAGTGGAAGCAAATCAAATAGTAATATCCATTAAGCTTGTGCATACATGATAACTGAATTAATTAAAACAATGTAAACACACTAATATATATATATATATATATATCTCACACCCATATACATAAAACTTAAGTAAATACAAAATTCTAACAACAGAGGCGCATCTTGGGTGGCTTGACTTAGCAGGTTCACAATAGAATTCTTGAGGCTGACCTAAGGATGGTCTCCAAATTAATCACCTACATACAGATAAAATACGGAGTGAGCGAAGCTCAATAAGTAATAATAAAGTGAAGTGAATCAAGTAAATAATCTAGATTCAAAAAAAGCATGACACCATACTCTTCCACATTTACATCATTCACAACATTATTCATAATCATATTTACAAAACGGCCTCAGGTCCACCATATAACAAAACAAACTTTGGGCCCACATGTATCAAATGGCCTCGCCCAATCGAATATCAAAACGGCCTCGAGCCCAATCGAATATCAAAACGGCCTCGGTCTCAATCATATATCAAAACGGCCTCAGGCCCAATCGAATATCAAAATGGCCTCAGGCCCAATCATATATCAAAATGGCCTCAAGCCCAATCATATATCAAATGATAAATAATTCACATTTCATATCCATATTCCATATCATAGGTCTTGCAACTCATTCATTCGCATAAAACATAATTCCAGAACATCGCATCATTTACATATTAAAATAAATATAAATGAACATATCTTTACAATATTATTACTCACAATGATGGGCTTTCGGTAGTAGTTGGGCGATGTCCTCGTCTTGATCTACAATCAAAATTACATAACACAACATATGAATATAACCGATCCCTTTCTTTTCTCTTTAATCAATTAGTTATGTTGGTTCTAAACTCATTATTCCTCAATAGGTTATAATCCTTGTCTAGAAAAATAGGAGGAAACGAAAGGAAACTGAGTTAGATAAATAATTAGCATGAAATCGGTAGACAGAAAGTGAACAATCTTCACTAATTTGAGCATATCTATATTGTTTACTTTGAATTTGGAAGTGATACCACCATCATTGGAAATTAGACTTCCGGGGCTTGAATTTAGGCTCAAGAATCACTTAAAATGGAGTTCGGATGAGAGAGATATGCTTATTTGAAGTTGAGCTAAAACAAGGGGGTGTTGCACGTGCGGGACCAAATCCGCACATGCGGGAAATCCAGGGCACGTATGGGGGCACATACTTTTATTTCAGAATAAAAAATGTTGCTGGAAGAAGGTTTCCACATGTGCAGGAAGCCCCGTTGGACGTGCGGCTCTGGGCAAAAACTGCTGTCCGAAAATACCAGTTGGTTCTAACACTTGTTCTTTCATTTTCTAAGCTAGGTTTCAACTTAAATCATTCAAAAACATGTAAAACTAATAGAAAATATGAGGTTATGGTTGTTTTCTAAATCAAAACACCAAAAATACCATGAATCTTTAAGAAAGAAAGATCAAAATCCTTGTTTAGTTCTTTATCAAACTTTTCCAAAACTTCTTCTTCTAAACTCATGTAAATCTTCATTTCATATAGGATTAACCATACAAAACCTCAAGATTAAGGCTCAACATCTCATAATCAACGTCAAGATAAGCAAATGTAAGGAAATTGACCCTTAAATCAAGTAAATCTAAGGAATCAAGATTCAATTCCATGAAGAGAGCTCATTTAAGCTTGTACTTCCAAAACCCTAACTCAATTAGGTATGTAATCTTCATCTAGAGTCATGAATTCAAACAAATAATAGGTCAATCCCAAGAAGTTAAGTTGATTTCTACACACCTTGAGTCAATCTCTTGAATTCAACTCCAAGTCTTCCAATATCCCATGCTTCTTCTTCAATTTCATCTTCAAATTCCATGGATGTTTAGCTCTCTCTCTCTCTCCAAATTTTTTCTTTTTCTTTTCTTTTCCTTTTCTTTGTTGAGTCTATCTCCACAAGGCCCATATACTATTGTATCTATGCCTTGTCTCATAAAACCTATAGCCATATGGTCACCTCAATGTTAAGAGCCCATGATGACTTAACGAATCTTCCATAATGAAATTTCACATAAACTTATATTGATCATAATTATGTATTCTATTCTAGTTTCTGAAGTCTCTAAGGCCTTCAATTTCCAATGCAAAGTTAACCATCCAAACATACCTTAACAAATCAGACAAAATAAATTTTTAATTAACTTTTCCAAATGGCTCTAAAAATTCCTATTAGCATATCCATGTATTCAATTTCGGTTTTTGAACCCATGAAGGTCAACAATTTCAGTTTTAAAGTCGTAACTCAACAGATAATTCCTCAATTCAAGCATATATCATTAAATTAAAGCGCATTAACCTATGATTAAATAAAGATAATTTCTGATACACATTTTGGGGTTGTTACACCCTACACCCCTAACCACCTTATGTTACCCTGCTTTCTTCTCATTTTCTTCTCTGTCCACTACTACCCATGTCTTTCCACCACCCCACTCTCTTACCTCTCACCCATAACACTTTCCTTTTCCATCCCTCTATTTTTTCCCATCACTTCTAGCGGCTTGCCCCTCTCCAACCGAAGCCACCTCACCTTCTACTTACACCACCTTGTTGTCTTCTTTTACTACTTATAACACCCCCTACCACCTCTTTCCCCAGACGTAGAAAACTCAATATGTTATTGTAGCATCCCGGGTCTTAAACCCGACTTAAACCCACTTATATGGATGTCTCGATATGCTTTTGGACCACTGGTGTGACGGGTTGTGTTTTAGTGATTGTAATTTGTAGACACCCCATTTTGATCGACCCTAACACTTGGGCACTTTCTTTTGATTATCCGATGATAAAAATAAGAATGTATTTTTTACAAAATTCTCAATAAGAAAGATGGAATTTGAGCTTTACTCCCAACCCTAAACTGTTTTGGCCAAGTGTTTAGGTCTCGTCTCGATGAAGCGGTCAACCGAATCGGAGCGAACGATCAATTTTTTTTTGGTGTCTACCCAATGACCGCCAAAGATCACCTCCGCGACCGGCCCATCGCTGGCACACATCACTCTCGCGGCGCGTGACCAATAAAAGTGTAGCTCAGTTTTTTTTTTTTTGTGTGGGGCACTCCACTGTGCCATTTTCTGACCCATTTTTGCACCAAATGCATGTATACTTAGCCTCCATTGACTAGTGTTTGATCCATTGAAGATAATGCTCCATTTTGGTGCTTCATTAGCTCCATTATCTTCCCTAATGCTTCATTAGTCTTCCATTTTATCTTCTACCATTGCTCTACTTGCATGTCTATATAAGGAGAGCTTAAGTCTTGAAGAAAGAGAGGTGAATTTGAGAGAAGAGGAGTAGAGAGAATGATGAGTTTGAGAGGAGAAGATTAGAGTTTGAGAAAGAAAAGAAAGTTTTGAGAAAATAGATAGTTGGCATGCCAAAATAGAAAGTTGTCTATAAGCCTCAATCTATCTTGTCTTCAATTACAAAAACCACTTAAGAAACTCATTGAAGTCAAGTCCTAAAGTTTTGATAAAAGAGAAATTAGTCCTTGCCAAGTTTAAGAAGATTAAAGAGTGATCATTTCCTATAAGCACACTTGTCCAATGACACCATTCTTACTCAAATTCCAAACTTTTGAACTGAGGTTTGAGAAAATAATTCACAATCTTGAGGGTGATCAAAAGGAAGTTTGGAAATCAAGAAGTTCATCATTTCTTTAGAAGGTGAATTTTCAATTTCTTTTATTTTTCTTGTACTTTCTATCTTATATTCATTTTCTTGCTTTGATTTAATATTATTTCTGTTTTAATCTAACTGAAAGTGGTTAGTTGAACCACCTACATATTCCCTGTTTGCTCTTTTCTCGGTGTTACAGCAAAACATATTTTGCTAGGCCTAGTTGGCCTGCTGCGTAACTTTTTCTAGATGGAACTGAGTAGTCTTCCAACATTGAACATACTAGTTTTCGGCATCCTCGAGACCTACATATTCTATTTTATTTTCATTTGAGAGTTTTGTGGAGTTTTTATTATGTTGTAATATTTTCTTCCCCTCTCTCTCTCTCTCTCTCTCTCTCTCTCTCTCTCTCTCTCTCACGCACACACACACATTTGGTTTGTAATTATTTATTCAAAGCGTTGTAATAATTTCCCGCCTCACTTCTTTTTATCCTATTCTTTTACTTGCTTTCTTTAGTTGTACATAAATATCATATTTTGTCATTTTATCGTATCCATGTTTTGCATCCATGTTTCATGCTTGTTTGGATTTTGAATTTATTAAGAAATTAATGAGGCAAAAAAAATTTTGGAATGAAAAAAGAAGAAGAAAAAGAAGAAGAAGAAGAAGAAATGTAATACTGGATTTGGTTCTAGTAAAAAATACCATTTAGTGGCACCATTAGTTGATCCGGCCCTCTCCCCTTATGGGCCTCTCGACCTGAATTAGTTTGACCCAAAAGATCTTATTTTGAAGTGTTTTAGGTCCAAAACTTGGTTGTGAGGTCAGTCGTTTAGAAGTATCCTTTGGTTCATGATCATTTTGTAATTCTCAAGTTTTGACAAATTTTTTGCTTAGCCGATATTTCGTTTTAAATTCGACTGGAATGATTGTGGTCAATCTCTAGAAAACCCTTTTTTAATTTTTTATTATATATATATATAAATAAAATATTGAGTAATGCTAAATCTTTGACTCGTCTGAATCACTCAAATTTGTGCATAGTTGTCCAGCTGGTCCTCCGGAAATAAGGGTGACAATTATGATTGACAAATGTGACAACGCGGTTGACAAGTGTTGCATCAGTCATCTATGCAGTTATCTAACTTACAAAATTCGAGCGATTCGGGCGAACTCAAATTCGATATATGAATCATTTTTCTAAAATATTATATGAAAAATTGAGCATTTTAAGGGTATTTTGGCCATTTTATTTTTGATAACTCGATATCTGCCCCCACTAGATTGATAAATCCATGAAATCAATCTCACTGTCTACTAGCAAAGGTCCCAATTATGGATTGATCCCAAAAAATTATTTGCACCTAAAAAATTTAAAAATTGAGACCATGGAGAAATCACATCTCTAGACCCGAGAAGCTTTGATTACTATGTCAATCCCTTCAAGTTATATTCTTTGGCCATTTGATGAAACATCTTTGGAAAACAATTGTACGAATTTGATCATTTTAACAAAATAGGCTCTCAAAATCAAAATAAATAAGATAAAATAAAATAAATTTTTAATTTTTAATTTTATCAATTTTAATTTTAATTTTTTGATTTATTCCAATTTAAACCAGTAACCTATTTTTGTTAAATAACATCAATGGAAAAATAATATTTTAAATGTAGGTATAAATAAAATCTTTAAAATATTATTTGTCGTTGAGGTTAATGATTAAAATATATTTCTTTGTCAATTCTAAACAAAAATAAGTAGATGGTTTAAATTTAAAATTTAAAATTTAAATTGATAAAACCAAAAAATTTAAAATTTGTTTTGTTATAAGAGCCATATCTTGAATTTTGAGAAAAAAAAAAAAAAAATTCCAACCTATTTTAAAATCAATTTTCAGCACTGGGAGTCTCAGAGACTTCTCTGGGTTCAAAAGTTGGTATTAAGGGATTATTGACTCACTCTTTAAAGCAAGAAGCAATATATTTTCCTCATTTTCCTTGAAATCAAGACAAATATACATATGATATACAAAATAAAGACAAATTTGCTAGGCAACAATTTCGCCTAAATGTTAGAGCCAATTAAAAGAGAAATTATTTGTTGTTCCAAGGGTAAATTTAAGTGGTTCCTCAACTTAAATATTATTAGTCAAAATAGTGAGTCTGACTACTTGTTTGTCTCTTTTGAAGAGACAACTAGACACTTATCTAAATATAAATGATGTGAAACAATACAATTGGGACAATGAATAATTTCTCCAATTAAAAAAGGGTGTCTACACTTAACAATGATTGTGCAATGCTTTCCAAAGTCATGCATTAAGGTTCATACCTTGGACACCCTCCCCTTGGGAAGGCCCTTAAAACCCTCCATTAAACCGATGGTTCAAAGGAAGCGATTTATCAAGATCTCAGACTCAACATTACATACATGAATTTTATGCTACACAAATTTAATTTTCATCACACAAATTATCACTTAAATTTTTTTGAATAGTTAAGTCTAACATCACGTTCTTTCTTGTGCATCAAAATGATGAATAGAAAAGCCAAATGAAAACCAAACTAAGGGCCATTAATGTCAAATACTGTTTACTAAGGGTTTGTTTAGTAAGATTTATATTTATTGTTTTTTTTTTTTTTAATTTTTGAAAAGTGTAAATAAAAATCATTTGATTTTTGTTTTCATTTTAAAAAAAATTATAACCCCAAAAAAGTTAGTTTTACTTTCTGTTTAATTTGATTTTCATTTATTCTTCTTCTTTCTCCCACTCTTTCCGACTATTATTTCTCTCATGTCTCAATCTACTCCATTCTTGCCTCAATTTTATTTATTAAATATATTTATATATATATATATATAATATGTATACAATTTTATTTTTTAAAATATAAAAACTAAAATTAAAATATTATATATAATATTCATTTTCACTCATTTATTTATTATGTTACTTCTTTTAACTGTCATTAATTATAAATTATTATTTATAATATACTATAAATTTCTCTTTTTTTTTTAATTATAATAATTATCAACAAGAATTTCGTTCTTTTTACAAACTTAATATTGATAAATCCACAAGTCTATAAATTCATTTCAGATAATTGAACCTTCTCAAATTGTTTCTTTTAAGAACCAAAAAAATTTGTGTTGAAACAATAGATGCAAATATGAACAAAAGGCCTCAACTCTAAGGAATGACTTTCTTTCTACTAGAAGACGCTAGAGAGAGAAGTGGAAGTCTTTAGACTTCAGAGCTAGCCGAAAGTAAAGTAATATACACTTTAGAGTTGGGTATAAACAAAGGATTGGTCTTTGGCTACTACAGACTGCAGGTATCTTGTCCCCGCTTCAACACGATTTTGAAGGCTCCTGGGAGCTAGTCCTCTCGTCCTTTTCAAAGTCGAGTCACCTAATTAGTACAATTCTGTAAACAACTCACCTACTTGGCTATCACAATGAAAATAATTATGAAAGATTCTTCACCGTTATATTATACATATAAAAAAACACTGATGAAAAATCTTCATGAAACATTTCATGATATTTTTTCATGATTCCTAATAATATTATTCATCTGTGATCGACAACCTCCACTTTTCATTCATTTGTTAGTCATAAGCCGCTGAATCTCAGCTCTAAAGTCCCCTTATTTTTCACCCATGAGCCCATCTGGATGCAGTTACATATACTCTATGAAGGCAGTTTTCCCTTTTGTCTTCCGAAGCGCAAATTGCTCTTCAATCTCCCGATGAGTTGGATGGGAATGAGACACGGGGGGTTATCTATGAAGCATTTGAATCCCCCCCCCCCCCCCCTTCATAAATTCTACTCTAGAGCCTAGATCAAAATCCATTATGTCAATGACTTGATTTGGCGTTCAAGGCCTCTCCAATTGATTTGAGAAGTAGAGACATTGGTAAGAGAATGAGTATTCGTACATCTCCTCAGAGACACTGTTCGACGGATTCTTGGTCTTAATTTAAGCTTGGGTGCATCTTGACCAACTAATGCCAAATTGGAGGGCATTTAATTGGGTCAGGAAGAACAAGTTGTTCCAACTCCAAGGAATACATTCAGCTTTGGGCAATTGGCAACTAAGATCAAAATCCATGGTTTCACCTACCAGTGAGTAAACAGGATGGGGTAATAAAGTTGGGTCTCAATAAAGGCAGTCCCACAAGTATGTTGTCCATTGCTTCAAGGAGGTTGGTAGCTAGAAAAGAAAGTCAGTGGAAGGACAACCTATAATCTTTAATTATTATTATTATTTTTCAATTTTTAAAACCACAAAATTAACTCAATCCCGACCTTAATATGATATGGGGTGGGGCAGATGATGACAAATCTATTCCAAACTTGCTTCGATGCAATCTCTATTCATCCCTATTGGTTATAATCACCCATACCTTTTTCGTCAACCACTTTTGGCCACCACCTCTCTCAACCGCTAATCACCTGCCAATTGTCACCAATCACCTCTCAGTGGCGGTAACCATCTTTGGCCACCAGTTTTTCCCTTTTCTTGAAAACCACTTTCAACTAATTTAGGTGGCCGACCGGCCACTATCTCCAATCATTGACAATCACTTTTGACTAACACTTCTTATGGTCAATAACCACCACTAGCCATTGCCAATTGCCTATTTATGGTGGCAACCACTTTCGGCAATTACCTCTTGTGGCCAACAATCACCTCCAGTCATCATCTCCAACCATCGACAATCACCTTCCGCAGCTCACATTTTCACTTTTTTTCAAAATAAAATTTAATATTATTTGTGCATCAAATATGTCTTTTGTTTTTTTGTTTTTTTTTTTACCCAATAAACATAAACATATTTAATGATTTTATAAACAAAAAGCAGTAAGCTGTAAACATTTTCAAGCAACACCTAAATGTTTGGTATTGGCAGATGACTGCATATGCTTTTGTCAAATAGCTGGGATTTTTTTAGCCACGATATAGTTTTATTACTTTAGTCTTTTCTTTTCTTTTCTTCTACTTCTTCTTCTTCTTGGATGTATTTTGAGTTGTTCTACTCCATTTTACATAAATAATTTATTTTAGTGATAAGAAAAAAAAAAAAACATTCATTAACTTTCTAACCTATGGTCAAACTTAATTAATAATGACCAAAACACTCAACCTCAAATATGAAAACAAACATAACACCCAATTCAAGAGTGGATAAACCTGAAACTAAAAATACAGACTTGATCTTTGTAATGAAATTATCAACACAAAAAAATGACATAGAAGATTGCCAAGCAAATTTTTTATCCCGAGTGGTTGGTGGGTGTGCACGTGCTTTCCACACAATTGCTCAGATTCAATTCTTGGGGTTAAATCACGAGAAAATAATTTCTTGTGAATTTTTTAGTCCTGACATGAATGATCTGCTTTTAATTGGACTGGAGAGATGATTAGTCAAGGTGTGCATAAGTTGGTATAGACACAGCTAACCGTTGAAAAAAATAATAATAATAAAAATCAAAGTCTTATGCAATTGTTATTAGAGAGTTATTTCACGTGGCCTGTTTAATACAACAAAGACTAATGACAATGACAATATACAAAGAATCATAACACGAGAATCATTTGTATGTTTCGATTAGGTCTTCTTGCTCTTGTCCTCAATGTGTAGCTGATGATAAGGTTCAGTTTATTAGGGACCATTCAGATCTCTATCTCTTCTTGTCCTATTTGTATGTAAAGCACTCTTTCAAGTTGGCCTTTGGACCCAAAACACAACAAAAACAGAAAATAAAATTAAAAATAAAAACAATGCAAGAGAATCAATTCCTCCTATATGGTTCCTAACAAATCCTTGCAGCCAAATAAATGTTAGTTTTACCATAATGGAAACAAAACATGAAGTGAAACAAAGTCTAGAAAGTTGGGTGGGGCAAAAAGTGTGTTGTTGAGTCGAGTGGGGGACCTTGTCATCGTAATAGCAAGGCAACACAAAAAGAGCAAAATACAAAGCTGAGCTTCAACATCAGAGGCAGCAGTGGCACACAACTAGCCACTTGAAATATCAGAGAGAGAGAGAGAGAGAGAGAGAGAGCAAAGTGGATATGGATGAACTAGTTGTAAGAGTAGTAGTAGGATGAATGAGTGATGAACCATGCTACATGACTCTAGCACAGTCAAAGTCATTATCCACGTGCAGCCACAAAAAAGAACCAAGATTGGTTGCTAGCTATGATCTCACTCTTCAAATTTATTCATGGTGCAATTCACACCACATTTAATATATATTGGATTAATTACAAATATATCCCTGACATTTAATTAAAATACGAATTGTCCCTATAGTTCTGAAAATTATATTACACCCCTAAAATTTTTAATTTCATAACTGTTAGGAAAAATTGATGTGATTCCCCACAAGTAAAATCAATCAATGGGAATAAAAACTAATGCGGAAAAATTAAATCAAAGGCAATACAAGAATTTTTACGTGGTTCCCTCAATGTGAGGTACGTCCACGGGATCGAAATCCGATTCCACTATCAACCAAATAAGTTCCAAACGATTACAAACGAGACACTAATGGTCTCACAAAACCACCCTCAGGTGAATTCCAAATAATCACAAATAAACAAGAGGAAAGACCTCACCAAATAGATGAACCAAAATCTTCAGAATCAGAGTTAAAGAAGATCCAAAATAACGAACCAAATTAATTTCAGAACAGAGGCAACATGAACAAATCAAGCACCTTGACCAACCTTAACCAATCGGCACTATTACCAAAGCTCTATAGCAGCCGCCACTTTTCTTTTTGTGTTGAACAAAAACAATGCCTCCAATATGAACATAATATATATTGAATCTAGGGTTTTGTAATCAAACCCTAATTGTTTCCCAACTAGATTGGGCCTCTACAAATATAATATATAAAAATATTATACCTAAACTAAGCCAAATTAAAATTCTTTTTCCAAAACCAATTGGGTCCCACACTCCAATAAGGAGGTATACCCAACAATTCTCTCCCTACCGACTTAGGTGGAGACATCAACCATATTCGCCAAAGTTCGACACTTTAAATGTTTGTCTCTCGACAAAGTCTTTGTTAACATATCCGAGATATTATCATCTGTGTGAATCTTTTCGAGTTGTAACAATTTCGAGTCTAACACATCGCGAATCCAATGGTATCTCACATCAATGTGTTTCGATCTCGAATGAAAGGTAGAATTTTTACTCAAGTGAATAGCACTTTGACTATCACAATAAAGCACATACTTTTCTTGCTTCAAACCCAACTCTTGTAAAAATTTCTTCAACCATAACTCTTCTTTGTAAGGTTTTGTAATGGCAATAAATTCAGCTTCGGTAGTTGAGAGAGCAACACATTTTTGTAATTTAGATTACCATGCCACAGCTCCCCCTGCAAAAGTCATCAAATACCCCGAAGTAAATTTCTTAGAATCAACATCACCAGCCATGTCAGAATCTGTGAACCCATCAAACATCGGCTTTGATCACGATCATAAGGAGTCTTACTCCTCCCCCTTGTTTTGCTTCGGCCTCTCACAACAAATGCTTCCGAATGAGAGGAACCGGCTGATTTTCTTCTAGTTTCTTCATTCAACAAGCTACTAGTGACTTGGCCCATTGTGACAACTCCATCGGTCTTTGAATTACTAACTGTCACAACTAAAGTCTTCCAACTTTCGGGTAAGGAACTAAGTAGCATCAAAGCCTGCAACTCATCATCAAAAATAATTTTCATAGAAGCAAGTTGGTTAACAATACTCTTTATTTCATTCAGATGTTCCGGAATAGGACTGCCCTCTTTATATTTTAAATTAACCAACTTACGAAACAAAAAAGCTTTATTTGTGGCTAATTTTCTATCATAAAGACTCTCTAATTTTTTTCATAAATCATGTGCCGAAGTCTCAGTGGCAACATGATGAAACACACTGTCATCAATTCATTGACGGATAACACCAACGGCTTTTCGATTAAGCCTCTTCCACTCATCATCTTTCATATCAGCAGGTTTGCCACTATCACCCTCAATGGGTCCATATAAGTCTTTACAAAATAATAGGTCCTCTATTTTAGTTTTCCAAGTTACCCAATTGCTTCCATTGAAGCTAGACATACGACCCACATTCCCCTCCATTGATTTACACAAATAAATAAATCCAAATAAACCGTAAGCTCTGATACCAGTTGTTAGGAAAAATTGACGTGATTCCCCACAAGTAAATCAATCAATGGGAATAAAAACTAATGCGGAAAAATTAAATCAAAGGCAACACATGTATTTTTACGTAGTTCCCTCAATGTGAGGTACGTCCACGGGATCGAAATCCGATTCCACTATCAACCAAATAAGTTCCAAACGATTACAAACGAGACACTAATGGTCTCACAAAACCACCCTTAGGTGAATTTCAAATAATCACAAATAAACAAGAGGAAAGACCTCACCAAATAGATGAACCAAAATCTTCAAAATCAGAGTTGAAGAAGATCCAAAATAACGAACCAAACTAATTTCAGAACAGAGGCAACATGAACAAATCAAGCACCTTGACCAACCTTAACCAATCGGCACTATTACCAAAGCTCTATAGCAGCCGCCACTTTTCTTTTTGTGTTGAACAAAAACAATGCCTCCAATATGAACATAATATATATTGAATCTAGGGTTTTGTAATCAAACCCTAATTGTTTCCCAATTGGATTGGGCCTCCACAAATATAATATATAAAAATATTATACCTAAACCAAGCCAAATTAAAATTCTTTTTCCAAAACCAATTGGGTCCCACACTCCAATAAGGAGGTATACCCAACAATAACAAATCGTCCCTTTTATTAATAAGTCATTAAGCCAATTAACAATTTTTGATGATGTTATAAATATATTTCAATGAATAATTTAGGTAATTTTATTATTGTATAGGAGAGTAATTATAAATTTTATTTTTTTAATTAATTTTATTAAATAAAAAATTCTAAAAAAGAGGTATTTGTAATTTACCCATATATATTTGAAGTTCTGATTATTATTATTTTTTAGAACTTAACTCCCCTTCAATCTATATGTCATTTATATTGGAGGGCGCTGTCCGATTCTATAAAAACCATCACCATTTCAATAATCAAAACTGTTAATGTTGTTGTTCTCTTCCTATATATCATCTATACAAAAAATTAGATTGATCTAATAATCATAGCATATTTAATTTATCACATTTGTCTTTAAAAAAAAAAATATCAAGTAGGATTGATCATGGGTCAAATTTGAGGTGGGTTTATAATCCCTCACCCCCATCCTATATCCTATCAGGGTAGGGCAAATGGAATTGGTGGTGGGGATGGGGGCGGGCGAAGAGGCCATCCATAAACAACTTTGTTTTGAAAAATAAACTATTCATTTATTTTGTGACAAATATAGTAAAGTCACTAAGTTACGAATAGCAGATTCACCCTTTTTTTTTTTTTTTTTTTTTTTTTTTTTTTTTAAATAAAGTAAAATGATTTACATCAGTATAATCAAAACGAAATCCTTGGTTCACAAAAGGCCTCAATTTTATGATATAAATTTGTGGGGTACAGGTTTCGTAAAAAATTCAAATTGATTGAATAATCAACCATATAATTTCTTTGTATTTTGAATAGCTCAAAAATATAATTTTAAAAATAATTTATTTAATTTTAAAAAGACAAATGCGATGAAATAATATAATTATGATTATCAAATTAATTTATTTTATTTTATATGATATACACATACATACTAATAAGATAAATGGAGTACACACCCAAAGTAAGCCCACAGGTTTTAAATTTGATTGATATATACACATCCTCCACTACATATATTCATTGATATATCAATTGATAATACCTAGTACAAACTATAGAAAACTTTAGGGTTAGTTACAAAAAAATTCGAAGTTTCACGTGTGCTTTTACTTTAAATTATAGTGTTTCAATTTTGAAAAATAAATTTTAGAATTCTATATATACAAGCACATATGTATATATACAATAAGATATGTAAGTTATTTATACAAATAAATAAATATAAGGGTTAATTATAAAGTATCCCAAACTTTCATGCATTTTTCATTTTAAATTCCAAAATATTTCTCAATTACTTTACACAGACGGAGATAGTCTGGGACACATTAAAACACAGATAGAACTCTAAAATTTAATTTGTCAAAATTAAAATGTTAAAATTTAAAATTAAAAACGTGTAAAACCTTAAAATTTTATTTTATTTTTTGTCGTAATTAACCCAAAACCCCTTATAATGGATCCGTTATTTAAAACAATAAGCCAAAACTGTACCAGGGACTAGCTATTAACTTATACATATGTAGAATTTTTAATTTCATGTGCCTTTGGCTTGTCAAAGTGCAATTTGATCCAGAATTTCGTGTATTTTTTATTTTTTATTTATTTTTATTTTTTTATTATTTTTTTTTCAAAATGGTTGAATGTTAGTTTGTCAATGAAGTTATATTACAACTAAATAGGTTGCTGTTGCTTCTTGAGTTTGAAATTCTGATATTCTCCTTCACCACACCATAAGATGTGACTATAAGACTATTGAACCAAACCTAAGGTCTAAAGCAATTGGTTATGATATGGGCATGACTATATATATAATTGTTAAAATATCCAAATTTTCTCACAAATTTACTTTTAAAATATAAAATATTTGACCAAATATATCATATGATTGTGGGACGCACACTCATGTGGATCTTGTGAAACTCTGTGAAACATTTAGTCAAATATTTAATAAAAATTTTGATATTCCTAACCTAACTCTTTAAAATAACGTGGCTGTGAGGCATTTTTAATACTTATAAATTACAATTATAATGGTTATATTTTTAAATAAAATGAGAATAGTAAATTCATTCTTTTATATACTTTTCATTGGTTTACATATCACTACTATGTATATAATAACTAGACTGTTACAGATAATTGTAATATTTCGCTGATTGTATGTTGTCTGGTTATGAGAGACGAGTTACCGCAATTATAGCTGACCTGCAAGATTATGATTTTGCAATTCAGTAATGCTAGAGATCCAAATAATCTACGAAATATTTTATCAAATTTTTTATATAGGTGTGAGATTCACACCCACACACCCATATAAAAAATTTGATAAAATATTTAATAAATTATTTAAGATTCATAACATTTTCTTTTGCAGTCATATCATAATATTATTGCTGCCTCCGCATCTTTTGTTAATGAAGGAAGGATTCTCTCTCTGTCTCTCTCTCTCTTTGTATATATATAATTATACAATATGTATATAATAAGGTCACTGTTAGGAAGCATATATATAGTGGACTTATTGTGTCTGCTTTTCAAAAGTTTCAAAACACATTCCCATGTGCTTTGGCTCAGTTATGTTCATAACTAGCAGTGGGTTTATGAAATGTCAAAAATTGAGAAAGAGACATATTTATGTGGAAGGAAAATGTTTTGTGGCACTAAAATGCCTGGCACTAATGGCACTAATTTCCTGTTTTGGTAAGTTTGTTTGTTTTTTTTTTTTTTTTTTTACCTGAATTAGAATTTCGAGGCATTAGTGCCCGAAAATTTCGAACTGCATATCATTGTTGTTATGTGGAATATGATGTAAGCTTAACGGCTATCTTTCGTGGCATACATGCATGAACAACATCTTCACGAAGTTCACGAACCATAATAACTGTTACACCTTTTATAATTGACAATTTCGTTACATAAAATTTTATTCAATTATAATTATATATTTTTTTGGATAAATAATATCTTACATTAAATTTTATTTTAATTTCTACACATAAAATTATAACAGTTAACTCTATATGTTTTTGGTCAAGTATCAACGTCCTCCTCTATGCATTTCTGTAACAACCAATTACATTTTTCTTGCCTTTTTCTACCCTATTTATAGCATATGAATATAGATATAATATATTATATAACTCTTACATGTTTATTATGTGCGATAAGTATATATATTGGTGAAAAATGTGAATTATTTTCCTCTCTTACTCTCATTTCATAGTCATTTGCTTGTTATATGATTGAATTCTGTTAAAGACACAAACAATGAAGAATAACAGAAAGATGGCACTTGACAGGGGGTCGACTGTCACGATATAATATATAAGGATCGAAATGAGATTTCGTCCAAAGTGGAGAGGTGTAAAGTCTAATTTACCCTTGTTTTGTTTTTGTGAGAATGAGTGTTTGAGATGTGAATACATCCCAATTTGTGCTTAAGCAGAGCAGTTTATGCTTATGTAAATAAATATACACTCGAGCAAAGAAATTTATGCTCGAGCGGTTGATACATACTTGCAGTTTCTTAGAGCCTCAAAGACAAATCTTTCAAATCAAAATGTTCCACTCAAGCAACCAAAATTGTGCTCGAGCGGTATGAGTTGGTTAAGTCACTTAAAAGTGCATTTTTTTAATTAGATCTAAGGGAAACTCTCAGTTATTCATCTCCAAAGTGTGAAAAACACAGAGAGCTTTCTAGTGAGATCTACATGTATACCATAATGAATTTAAAGTGATCTCTAGATCAACTTACATTGAAAATCATCATGGGATTTGTACTCTTTTTTTTTTTGAATGAAGGGGATTTGTACTTCAATTACACTTTTCTAGAGAGATGTTCATTGGTGGATTTCAGAGAACTTGAACTTGGAAGCTTCGGTGGATTCTAGAGTAGCTCATCGTTGTAGATTCAACATTGACGTTCTAGATTCAATGTTTGGAGAATTAATTCCGAGATAAAGATAATGTTAGAAAAGGCACTAGAAATTGGAGACAATTGGGTGTAGATTCGCTAAGTGATTGTATGAATTCCTATGTAATTCTTATTCTTCTTAATAGATTGCTTTGATGGCTGTTGACTTATGATTTTTTTATCAGAATTGAAATTTTTTTGCATAAAATCATTTGTGTCCATTATTGTTTTTTTAATAGTAGATCTAATTCAATTATCTCATAACTGCATTAAATCTATGATTGTTTGATTGTGAATTGTTAGTCATTTTTGATATTGAATCATAGTTAGAAATTACAATCTCGAGAATTTTATATTTTTCAATTTCCATTGAAAATACAAGTGTACGGATGATCAAACACAAAATGAGACAAAAATGTCTCATAAAGTGCACGCGATGTAAGATTCACCTTTTATAAGACATATGTGTCACACATTCTTTATTTGGTTGTGTTTAAAAGAAAAAAAAAACAATTTCAAAATAAATATATATTATAGATTCATCAAATATTGCAGCGCAAATTTCATTTTGCTCCTTTGTGGCCTAAGGCAAGAGTACTTTACCCCTGTTGAGATCAGATTCTTTCATATCCATATCGATTGTGATAATCAAGAGTGTAGTCTATCTTATCACTTTGTTTTTGTTCTTGTTTTTGTTTATCATTTTTTTGTGTGTGTGTGTGTGTGTGTGTGTGTGTGTATGTGTGGTGAAACCCCCTTTTTTGGGCCTATTTTTTTAGGATAAAATACATCTCAATTAATTTAGCTTCAAAAAGCCCATCAGAAGAGACACGAAGGTCAATTTTTGTTTTAAATTTTCAGCCTGCAATGGCACTAAGTTATAACACTTAGTCTCGGCTGAGTATACACTAATTACCCACTATGAGTTTTGTAAACAAGCAAGCATGCACAAACACATTACAAGAATCGTTTCCAACCTTTATTACCACCGGATAATACAAGGATACATGAGTATTCATACAGATAACATGATCTGTTTAAACTCTCTATGCCTTAACAGTCTATAGGCATTTTACAAATCAGTTATGAGTAGTTGACACTCCTAATTACTAGGGTAAATTCAAACCAACAAGGCTGCTGCAAAATATAACTGCTGGTAACTGCCTGGAACTGTCTTGGACTAGTTCCTTAATTCTAGCATTCTTTGTCATGATTTCTTATAAGCTTAACTGCCAACAACCGCCTTGTTTGTCAGCTTTGCATCATGCCAAATAGAACTGCTATGAACGGCCTATCCATCTCAGCCTTTGAACCCTCTTGAGTTTGATCCACAAAATTGTAAGTCTTGGTTTGCCATTAAGTGTCAAGCCCACTGATCTGTTTGACCCAACAAGTCCATGCTGCCAGCAGCAATCGGGCTAAGTATAGCCTTTCATTTGTCCACGTTAAGCATCACTTGTCTTTTAGTCCTGTGGCATTGCCACTGCCACATTGTTACCTCGACTTAGGCATGCCTCCCTCATGCTTGACTTGGATAGTTGACATAGGTGCAAGGTACCACCGCATGCCAACCTAAGTGTCCAAGTCTTAAGGTGCTAATAAACCACCCCTACTAGAAGAAGCCGACGTCCTTGTTAGTAAGGCCTCTAAGTAGTCTGTAATTTGTTTCTCAAATTGCCATAGAATCACGTCCTTTTCCCAACTTGCATCCGCTTTAGGAGAACCCTTCCATTTAACTAAGTAATGAGTTCTTCGATTTTTCTTGCTTTGCCCCTCTGTCTTGTGATCCAGAATTTGTTCCACTTATTTGTCAAACTATTTTCTAATCATTGGAGGAGCGCATCGAGCTTGCGTCCATGCTAGATTAACCTAATCCTCATGATAAGGTTTCAAGAAACTAACGTGAATTGTTGGGTGTATCTTCAACCGGTTAGGCAACTTCAGCCTGTAAGCAACATTTTCCATACGTTTCAGAATTTCAAAAGGTCCATCATACTTTGGAATAAGGCCTTGGTGCACTGTTTTACTACTTATCTTTTTCCAAATTTGTGGAATAAGTTTCAGCAACACCCTATTCCCCACTTTGAATTCCAATGGCCTCTGCCCTTTGTCAACATACTTTTTCATCCGCTTGTTTGCCTTAGCCAAACTATCTTGTGTTTCATCTAGCATGTCTTGTTTAGCTCTTGCAAATCGGTATGCTGCTGGGCATGTTCACCTTGAGCCAGTCCTTGCCACTTTATGCGGAGTGAGGAGCTATTGCCCCATGGCTAATTCAAATGGACTGATGGCCGTGACAGATGACCGATGCAAATTACAACAAAATTGTGCACTATCCAACAGATCAATTCAGTTCCTTTGACTTGCAATCACATAATGTCGGAGGTATTCTTCCAGCAAAGCATTCATTCTCTCAGTCTGTCCATCCGTTTGAGGATGATTTGCTGTAGAAAACTTTAATTCGGATCCCATCAAGTTAAATAGCATAGTCCAAAACTGCCCTATAAATCTGGTATCCCTATCATTAACAATATCCTCAGGCAAACCAAAATGCTTCACCACTGTGGTGATGTGATCCGGAAATACTCTTGGATCCTGACGGACGCTCCTAGTCCTCTAAATGCCACCTGAAAAAGGGATAAACACTTTGGTCGAGGGTGTCTTAATTAGCACTCCGACGGACAAGTTAGTATATGTCTCTCGTTTACTTATGTCTTAAGTTTTTTAGGTTTTTTCTTACATACCTTTCTTTAGCTGATGTTCCTCTTTTTATATTTTCTTTTGGGCCCCAAGGTCGAACCCACTCTTAATCTATTGCATGTTTATTTATTCGGCTGTTGTTCAACTGGTTCTACAGCTGATTAGTTTATTCGGCTTTGGGATCATCCAGAACGGAGCCGAATACAATATTTATCCTGATTATCCTCAGACCGGTTATTCGGCTTTCTCGCATGTACATCAACATTATCCGGCGCCCACAATTGCCTTCCAAACATCCTATTAACACCAGTTAGACGGCATGTTTGGTTTCGAACAGCGTGTTAGTTTTCGAACTTGAAAAGTCAAAGAAAAAATGGCGGTGAGCCTTATTCCAACATATGTCAGTACACACGCTTTTTAGGCATCATTACATCTTCCTGCCCCTTCGTATGCTTCCTTCATTTAATGTGATTTCAAACTATGTTGTCCCTTCGAATGTATGTTTTTTGAATACTCAAAGCTTCTGGTCTGCCTTTCAATATACCTCCTCTATTTTGCGACCTCTACAACTTCCTTCTGTTTCTCATTGTCTCCTCTGCTTCTTGTAAGTTCTCTTCTCCTTCATTTCGAATCCCATTTCCTTGTTTGTTTTTAGTTTAGCATACTCCTTAGACTAGCTAGGATGGCAAAACATTTGAAGGACCTCTTTTCTGCGGATCGAATTTCTGGATTTCGACGCCATTTTTCCATCTCCGACGAGGTCCATCTGTCACTCGTGGCAGACAGCACCCTTGATATAGAAAGGACTGATGAAAGTACAATCATCTTTCCTCTCCTATCAATTGTTGAGGGCGGAGTCCGTTTCCCCTTTCACCCATTTCTTAGGGCTGTCCTTCTCCATTGGGGTCTAATCTCTTTTCAACCTAACGTAAATTTTTTGCGAATCATAATGGGGATTATAGAGTTGAACCGACGCCTTAGGATCAATCTTGGCATACCTACTATTCGGCATTGTTATGCCTTGGCCAAATCTTCTGGCCAGCAGGGGCACTATTTTCTCAGGGCCAAGGACACCGACCATCACTTGGTGACTATGCTTGTCAACTTTGGCAAGCGAGTTGATGATGTCATGGTCGTTGTCCGAGGTAACTGGGAATTTGGCGACGGCAAAGATCGCCTAGATCCTGTACCTAGATGAAAAGGCGAACTAGGTGGCCAAGTTATGGTTTCGGCCAACGACGCTGTGCTTGCGGAAATCAAAACTGCACTCCAATTCTTTGGCCGTCCAAACCTTTAAAAGCAAGGAAGGGCGGCCCATATACTTCTGAAGTACGAGCTGACTTACACAACATTTTCGACCGCGGACAACATTCCGATTCCATGGGGTGAATAGCAGCTCACAGCCCTTATCTTCCCCCGCTTCAAAAGCCTATGGCAGATTGGTTTGGAAGCTTCTGATTCAGAGCAGGCCAAAGAACCAGTAGCCGAGGAAGTCGCCAAGCAGCCGAGTCAGTCCACTTTGTAAGTCGAAGAAGTTGACGAGGCTCTAAACTTGGCTTTTGAAGAAGCCAGCCTTAATCCATCTAACCCTCCATCCACATCCAGTTGAAGGGACATCTCCTTTGAAGACATTTTTACTGATTTAGGGGATCTCCTTGGCTCGTATCCTGAGAACATGGCCGGGAATCGCTTACGCAGCTGGCAATAAGGAAAAATGCCAAACGGATGGTCGCCCGAAGGAGGGCCGAGACCATCCATTCTGAACCTGTTGCCGTGACTAAGTCTTCTCCGCCTGTTATTGTGGAAGAAATGACTCAAATTGAGACGGCCAAGACGAAGCAGGTAGTCGACCGGTTGAGTCAGGAGGCTGAGCAGAGGGGGGAAAAGCATCCCGTCAAGAGTGAAGTCGGCCCTGAGAAAAGCCTTACCGACAAACGGCCGCGCATAGAGGAGTTGGACTCGGTTGTGCCATTCGTTGTTCAACCAAGGATAAAAAACGTGCCGATTTCCTCTGATTCTTTGGCTCTGAAAGATCCGGCCATGGCATTGAGCATGGCTTCCTCAATTTCCCTGTCGGCTAATAGGGTGACTTTTCAGGCGAAGCCAAATTTGCTAGCAATAACATTAGCCGCTCAATCGGCCATATTGGTACACGACTTGATCCTTATCTGCCGTTTTCCGCATATATTTTTATTTTTATTCAAATTCCTTGTTTTGTTAAGAGTGGAACTGATCGGAGGTAAGATTTCAGGCCGTCCAAAGCAGCCTGGCAATCGGGAGTCCAATCAAATACTCTACCTTGCCGAAGTGTGTGAAAGAATTGTCGGTAGCGATTTGTGGAACAACTGATAAATCTGTTGAGCATGGCGGCCATCCCGATTAGCTTTTGAACCTCTTTGATTGATCGAGGGGATCCAAGCTCTAGAATTGCCATGATCTATCTTGAATTTGCTTCAATTCTGTGGTGGTTAATGATGTAGCCAAGGAATTTGCCAGAGCCGATGCCGAATGCACACTTAGAAGCGTTCAATTTTATCTTGTACTTTCAAAGAATGCCGAATGTCTCTGACAAATCGGCCAGATGGGAGTGCTATTCCTTGGATTTGATCACCATATCATCGATGTATACTTTCATGGTACAGCCGAGTTGTTCCTTGAACATGCAAGTCACTAGTCTTTGATAAGTTGCCCCCGCATTCTTCAGTCCAAAAGGCATGGCCTTATAGCAATAGGTTCCTCTTGGAGTGAGGAATGCGATTTTTCCTTGATCCTCTGGATACATGGCAATTTGATGATAGCCTCTGTAGGCATCCAAGAAACTCATGGGTTGATGATGTGCCGTTGCATCTACGAGTTGGTCTATTCTGGGTAGGGGAAAATAGTCCTTGGGACAAGCTTTGTTTAAGTCTGTAAAATCCACACAGACGTGCCAAGAGCCATTCTTCTTCTTTACGACCATAGTATTGGACAACCATGTAGGATAAGATACTTCGTGAACTGCCCCGGCGTCAAGTAACCCATCTACCTCTTCAATGACGGCTGAAGTATGCTCCGCAGCTGACCGCTGGCTTCTTTGAACAATTGGCTCACATTTCAGATCAATGTTCAAGCGGTGTTGGGTCACTGATGGATCTACTCCTGGCATCTCGTATGGGGACCATGCAAACACATCAATATTGCCAAGTAAGAAGGCTACCAATTCCTGTCTTTCGACATTATCCAAGAAAGCGCCGATCATGAACAACTTGTCAGGATTTCTGTCAATTTCGACCTGATGCAGGGCTTCGGTTGCTTTTTCACTTGGGATCCTCCCAATATCTTCGAGGCTCTCCCTATCTGGTACCTCAATTGAATGCTCTTCCAGTTCCCTCGATCTCTTTGCAGCTAGAAGATAGCATGCCTACGCTGATTTCTGAGAGCCGCGAATTTATTCAATATTGTATTCAGTCGGAAAACGAAGCAGTTGATGGTAGGTGCTTGGCACGGCTTGCATCATATGTAACCAAGTTCTGCCCATGATCAGATTGTATGGCGAAGGGAGCTTAACAACCAGAAATTCTACTTCTACTGATCCTGTTCCGACCCGTACAGGTAGTGTGATCTTGCCCAAAAGGTACTCCACGTTAGCATTAAAGTCGAATAACGGATAATCAGCCAGAGATAGGTCCGAATCAGTAAAACCAAGTTTGACAGAAGTTTTGTAATACATTATCTCTGAAGTGCTGCCCTGGTCAATGAGAACACCCTCGATGGTGAATCTGTTTATACGTAGCTTGATGACGAGGGGATCAGTGTGGGGGTGGGTCACTCCAACTAAATCACTTTCGTCGAAACTAATCCTTCCAGTGTCGTGTGGCCGTTTCGTTGGCGTTATTGGGCTGTGGGTGCTAGATGGCAACTGGATTGTGTGCACCTCAAGTGGTGCCGGCAAGCTATATATCATATGAATTACACTAAGAGGGGGTGACTCTAGCCGTAGAGCTACTGTATTTGTTGAATTGTTCTTTCGGACGTATTGCGTAAGACGACCATCTTGCACCAATTCTTCCAGGTGATCTTTTAAAGAAAAACAACTATCAGTGTCGTGACCATGGTCTTTATGATACTCACATCATTTATCTTGTCTTCTCGCATCGGGGGGTCCCGTCATCTTGGGCGGCCACTTGAAGAACATTAGGTGTTGTATTTTTGACACAATCTTATTGATCGGCTCTGTTAACTCCGTTTATTTCTTGCCAGAACGCCTTGTCCACCTGCTATCCACTTGATACTGTTCATTAGCTCGATGTGAGCATTGGTCGTTTGATTGGCAATCATGCCTTTTGTCTCGTTTAGGTTGATTCTGCCGCTCGGGGCTTCTTGACGGCACGTCACTAATCGGATGAACAATTCCCGACATGGCCGACTCAACGGCTTTACGTCCGGCTTTGACTCGAAGGGCATCGTCTTCCACTTTGCAGTACTCTTCGAACTTCTTCATTAATGCCCAGACGGTTTTGGGGGGACGCCTGGCTAATGAACTATGGAGGGGGCTATCAAGATGCAATCCCATCTTAAAGGCGGTGATGGCCATGGAATCATTACAAGCATCATCTACCAGATTAAAGCACTCCTAATAGCGGGCCGAGTATTCATGAAGAGTTTCTTCCGGTTTAATTTGCATGGCCCAGAGAGAATCGGCTTGTTTCGGCTGGACCTCATTAGTGATGAATCTTGCCCTGAATGACTTTTGGAGTTTGTGGAATCTCTTAATTGATGCCGGCTCCAGTTTATAGTACCACCTCACGGCCAGTGGTCCTAGACTGCTTGAAAATATTTGACACATGAGGGCTTCGTCGTCAGCATGGAGCATCATCGCTTGCTTGTAATGACGAGTGTGATCAATGGGGTTTGATTTTCCGTTGTAGAGGGTGAATGACGATGCCTTAAACTTTTTGGATAGCACAGCCCTAGCAATTCATCGCACGAATGGGTCATGTTTATCTTCCTCATCCAAATCATCGCTTCTTCTTCGTCTATGCCGTACATATGGACTTCCTTCGGATGAGCTAGATACATCAACGTGCCTTTTCTTTCTGGGCTCCGAGGACGGTGAGTCTGAATCACTATCATTATTGGGTTTCGAAAGTCGACATTGACGACCATCCTTCTTTCTTGGAGGTCGATCCCGGTCTTGGCATGTGGCTTGTTGGGATTTCACCACCTCCAAGGCCAAATCCTGGCGCAGGCGCTCATTCTCAGCCATCATGTTCTCCAGCCACTGTTTATTTTGCTTTGCCTAATCCATAATCTTCTACATTGTCTCATGCATTGAAGTTGAGGGTGAGGTCTGAGCTACTGAGTCAAAGTTCAAGGCACGTCGTGCGGCGATATTCTCCAGTCCTAGCATGTTCTTGGAGTGAGGTCATCTCTTGGTGTAGTTTCGTTAGTGACTATCGGAGGATCTTCCGTTACGCCCGCCATGGACGTACTTGAGTATTTCCACAGACGGCGCCAATTGTGGTGATGTGATCCGGAAATACTCTTGAATCCTGAAGGACGCTCTTGATCCTCTGAATGCCACCTGAAAAAGAGATAAACACTCCGGTCAGGGGTGTCGGAATTAGCACTTCGACGGACAAGTTAGTATATGTCTCTTGTTTACTTATGTCTTAAGTTTCTTAGGTTTTTTCTTACATACCTTTCTTTAGCTGATGTTCCTCTTTTTATATTTTCTTTTGGGCCCCAGGGTCGAGCCTACTCTTAATCTATTGCATGTTTATTTATTCGATAGTTGTTCAACTGGTTCTACGGCTGATTAGTTTATTCGGCTTTGGGATCATCCAGAACGGAGCCGAATACAATATTTATCCTAATTATCCTCAAACCTGTTATTTGGCTTTCTTGCATGTACATCAACATTATCCAGCGCCCACAACCACATATCTATAAAATAAGTCTACCGCAACATTGGCAAGACAAGCATGAGGAGTAGGGATAAACACAACATATTTAGAGAAATGATGAACAACAACCATAACAGAATGCATACCATTCACCTTTGGCAACCCAGATATGAAGTCCATGGAAGCAGACACCCAAGGCTTCGTTGGAATAGGCAACAGTTGCAACAATCCAACTATTTTCTTTCACTCTGTCTTATCTAGTTGGCACACTAAGCAAGTTCTAACATAGGCTTCTACATCTTCTTCCATCTTTGGCCAACAATAAGAATGAGATAGTAAAGCCATCATGCGATGTTGTCCGGGGTGACCCGCCTATTACGGATCATGAGTTTCTCTAAGCAACTCCAATCTTAGCCCTTCAACACTAGGGACATATAGTCTATCTCCTTTGCCATGGAGTAGATCATCTCTCAACCAATAGCGACGCATAGTGCCATCCTTTACTTGTTGAACCAGCTGTTGATATTCAGAATCAATTGTAGCACTTGCCCGAATCCTTTCCAACAATTGAGTTTCAATGTTTGATATTGCAGCGACATAGTCCACAATTTCCTTCTGACTCAAAGCATCAACAACCTGGTTGTGACGCCCAGGCTTGTGTCGCCATTCGAAGTCATACTCTTCAAGGAACTCTTGCTATCTAGCCTGTCTTGGAGATAACTTCTTTTGTGTTTTGAAGAAAGTATTTGCCACATTGTCCATCAACAGTACGAATTTGGTTCCCAAAAGGTAAACTCTCCAAATTTGAAGACAATGCACAACCGTTGTCATTTCCTTTTCATGGGCAGGATACTTCTTCTCAGCATCATTTAACTTCCAAATTTCAAACGCAACCGGGTGCCCCTCTTGCACCAAAACACCGCCAATAGCCTTATCAGAAGTGTTAGTATGCAATTCGAATGGAAGTTCAAAATCAGGTAACCGTAAAACTGGTTCATTTGCAACAGCAACTTTTAACTTGTCAAAGGCTGCTTGACAACTTTCATCCCATTTCCATTGTCTGTCCTTTTTGAGCAAATTTGTGAGAGGTTCTGCTTTCTTTGAGTATCCCTCAATGAACTTTCTATAATAATTAGCCAAACCCAAAAAAGATCACAACTCAACCACTTTGCTTGGTGCTTGCCAATCCATGATTGCTTGCACTTTTCTGTTGTCCATCTTCATGAGGCCTTTGCAAATTACATGCCCCAAGAACTTAATTTCCCATTGGGCAAACTCACATTTTTCTTTCTTGACATACAACTGGTGTTCTCGCAACCGAGTGAACACTATCCGAAGATGGGTCAAGTGATCCTCTAAGGACTCACTATATATTACAATATCATCCAAATAAACAACAACAAACCAATCGACATTGTCATGGAATACATCATTCATAAGATTATAGAATGTAGCTGGGGCATTAGTTAACCCAAACAACATTACTAGGAACTCAAAAGACCCATACCTCGTAACATATGTGGTCTTTGACTCATCCTTTTTAGCCACTCGGACTTGCCAATAGCCAGCACGTAAATCCAATTTTGTGAAATAAGTGGCCTTGCACAATCGATCAAATAGGTCTGCCACCAAAGGGACTAGGTATTTGTTCTTTATTATTAAAAGCCCGATAATCAACACACATGCTCAAGCTTCCATCTTGCTTCTTTTGAAAAAGCACTGGGCATCGTAAGGGGCCTTGGATGGCTGAACCAATCCAACATCTAACAAGTTCATCAATTGCCTTCACAATTCTGCGAGTTCCATTGGAGACATTCTGTAGGGTGCCTTCGCTGGAGGCTTAACACCTGGAACCAACTCTATTTTGTGATTAGTGGCACGCCGAAGAGGAAGAGACCTTGGTAACTTCGGAGGCATCACATCCTCAAATTCCCTTAACACATCTACTACTTCATCTGGTACTTCTACCAACATATTGGGTTTGATTTCCACCAAGGCAGCAAGATAAGTCTCTGCGCCCTTTTTCAAACCGTTATGCACTTGAATTGCTGAGAGGGTCTCCGTCTTCCTCTTTGTGCCCTTGCCTTTGTCTAATTTACTGCAACCAGTGACAAAGCAAGGCTTGTCTTTATCCGAAATAAGTTTCCCACCCAAATATGACATCAAAGCCACTTTTGCATTCATAAAGAAATCATTCCCTAAGATGACATCGAAATTATCCAAAGGTACCACCATCAAGTTAATCCGTCTAGTCTAATCTCCAACTATGATCTGTACTTAGAAGTCATTCCTTGTACCGATTGAGCAACTGAGTTTACGGCCTTGATTTGACTAGCACTTTGGGTAACTTGCAATCCGATGGTTTGTACAACCTTTTCTGACAGGAAGTTATGCATGGTACCAGTGTCTACCATTGCTGCAATGTCAGTACCCCCTAATGTCACCTTGATGTATATTAAACCCGTCATAGGGGCATTGTCAGCGTGAATTGCATTGAGTAATTACAAGGGGTTTACCCTAGTCAACCTCTCAAAATCCGACTCCCCTTTGTTATCTTCCACAACCATAGCGTTAAGTTTTTCATGGTTGGGACAATCATTTGTTTTATGGGGTCCATTACAAATGAAACACCCTTTGTTAGATTTCCCACCGTTATTCTTAGAAGAGTCCCCTTTCTGCTTATACTTGGAACCATCCTTACCCTTATTGAAACCAAATTTATTCTCACCAGTCTTCTCCTTCTCCTTTTTCTTGGATTTGCTGGTTTTACATGTGGGTTCCTTGCTTAACTTGTAGTCAAGCAGCCCATCTGCCGCAGCCATGACAGAGGGCAAATCTTTGACACCGAGTCTCCTAAATCCCAGTTGGGACCAATTTTGTAACCTAGACATAAAGTTGAAAAGCTTATCTTCCTCAGACACGTTCTTGATGTCAAGCATCAACGAACTAAATTCTTTCACATATTCCCTCACCAATCCAGAATGCTTTAATCGTTTCAAGGCGTCTCTTGCAACCCAAGATGTGTTGTAAGGAAGGAATTGTTCTTTCATTTTCTTTTTAAGAGTCTCCCATGTTAAGATCCCCAGTTGAGCATCATCCCTGACACATGTACGCCACGAAAGTTTAGCATCACCAGTAAGGTACATGCTTGTGATGGTAACTTTCTCTCATTCTTGCACATGAGCAGCCTTAAAGTACTACTCCATGTCCCATAGAAAATTCTCAAGTTCCTTGGCACTCCGATTACCACTGAAAGCTTTAGGGTATGGAACTTTGATTTTCAAATGAGTCTTACCAGAATTCGTATGCCTATAGACAACCTTTTTTACAAGGATTAGTTTGTCCGTAAATTTCTGCAACTTGTCCTTCTAAGAATCCAAAATGGCAAGCATATCCATCAGTACATCCTCGAACTGATTTGTTGTCGAGGTCTCAAGGGCAAGAAACCTAGAGGCCACAGCATCCAATCGATATGTTAGAGAGCGGTTCTCATCAGTAGGTTCACCTACGAGATTTTCCAACCGCGTTACTCTTTCCTTCAAGGCATCCATGCCATAAACCATTAGAGCACAACTTGGCACTGATACCAATTGTTACAGGGTCAATTTTCGTTTTGAATTTTCAGCTTACAATGGCACTAAATTACAACACTTAGTCTCAACCAAGTATGCACGAATTACCCACTATGAGTTTTGTAAACAAGCAAGCATGCACAAACACATTACAGGAACCGTTCCCTACCTTTATTACCACTTGATAATACAAGGATACATGAGTATTCATACAGATAATATAATTTGTTTAAACTCTCTATGCCTTAACATTTTATTGGCATTTTACAAATCAGTTATGAGCAGTTGACACTCCCAACTACTAGGGCAAATTCAAATCAACAAGGCTACTGCAAAATATAACTGCTGGTAACTGCCTGGAACTGTCTTGGATCAGTTCCTTAATTCTAGCATTCTTTGTCATGATTTTTTGCAACCCTAACTGCCAATAATCGCCCTATTTGTTATCTTTGCATCATGCCAATAGAACTGCTATGAACTGCTTATCCATCTCAGCCTTTGAACCCTCTTGAGTTTGACCCACGAAATTGTAAGTATTGGTCTGCAATTAAGTGTGAAACCCACTGATCTGTCTGACCCAACAAGTCCATGCTGCCAATAGCATTCGGGCTAAGTATAGCCTTTCATTTGTCCACGTTAAGCATCACTAGTCTTTGAGTCTTATGGCATTGCCACTACTATATTGCTACCTTGACTTAGGCATGCCTCCCTCATGTCTGACTTGGACGATTGACATAGGTGCAAGGTGCCACCGCATGCCAACCTAAGTGTCTAACTAAAGATTTGACTCCTAATATATGACATGTGAATCGTCTCAATAACATGAGGTAGCGCACGTAATCACATAAGAATTGATTAAATCCATAGATGCATGAAACATGGATGCGAACCATGAATATGATGAAAAGCAAAGTATGATGTTTATGTACAACTAAGGAAAACAAGTAAAAGTAAAAGAACATGATAGAAAGAAGTGGGGCGGGAAATTATTATGACACTTGAATAAACAATTACAAACCAACCGAATGAAATGAAGAGGAAGAAAACATTACAACAAAATAAAAACCTCACAAAACTCTCAAATGGAAAGAAAATAGAAAATACAGGTCTTGGGGATCACCATAAACTAGTATGCTCAACGCCGAAAGACTATTTTGTTTCGCCCGTGAGAAGTTAGCTGGCCGGCCAACTAGGCCTAGTTAAACATGTCTTGTTACAACACCGAGAAAAGAACAAATAAGGAATATGTAGGTGGCTCAACTAACCATTTCCAATGATGGATTTGAGTTCCATACTTCCTTTTGATCACGCTCAAGCTTAGGAAGTGTGTTCTCAATTCTCAGGTCAAAATTTCAAAATTCTAGGTAGAATGGTGTTTTGGGGTTGTTTAAAAGTGTGTGTCCGGGGAGAGTTACAACTCTTTGTTTTTCTCTCAATTTCAACAACACTCACTCTCTCTTGATCAAGGCTCAAGAATATGGCTATAATTAAATTTATGGGGTGGTTTTGATATATAGAAAGATGGCATATCTATGTATGGAAAAATGGAGGTGTTTTGGCTCAAAACATAAACTTCTCTCTTTTTTCTCTAACTTTTTATTCACTCTCTTAATTCAATTCTCTTTATTTAACTCTTTTCTCTTCCTGATCCTCCATATAGATAATGAATGGAATGCAAAGTCAAGGAAGTGGGAGACAAGGATGATGGAGTGATAAGGGTGGCTATCTTGGATGTTTCTTTTAGGGTAGAAGACAATTCCCCTTTCGACAATGGAGGCCAAAGGTGGATAATAGAGGGGGCCTAGATACATCTCATGCATGAATGTATCATCAAATGATCTGAAATGGCTTAACCCACACGATTTCATCAAAAATTCTACCAAAACTGCCCTGCTCTTGGGCAAATTAGCCGATCGGCCAAAATCTTGGCTTGGCCGGCTAGCCAAAAAGTTGGCTGCCAAAATATTGGTCATGGCTGATTATTTTGCATGAAACATGATTTTTTGACAGAATTCTTGTCCTTTCCTCCTATTTCCACACTGTTCTTTGCTCAACTTCCTAAGAAAATGTTTCATTTTGAACTTAAAAAGTGAGCCTTGAAACACTATGAAAACATGTGGAACAAAGTGAGGCAAGAAAGTTTCGAAAGAGAGTTTTGAACATAATTTGAACACTTGGCTTTTTTTGGAAATGAAGCACAAATTCCATCTTTCTTACTGAGAATTTTGCAAGAAACACATCTTGTTTTCATTATCGAGTAATCAAAAGAAAGTGTCCAACTCTTAGGGCCGGTCAAAATAGGGTGCCTACAATTGCTCCTCTTTAATAGAACCCGAAGCCATTTCTTAATGTGAGTGAATGTCAAAGCCTAAAACAACCATTTTGACAAGGCCGTAAGACTTGGGCAAACAAACAAAATGCGAATGCAAGTGGTTGAACCTGAGGGTTGCCTACATATCCCTTTGCAAGGAATCAAACCAGCGTTGTTCAGGGACAAAATGCAAATGATATGTAATTGAAATACAATTTGAAAGCTAGACTTACATGTTTCACGAAGCCATTTTTGCTTTGAAAATGCATGATCTACAATGCAATGCAATAGGTAATATGAAGCATAACAAGGAAAACAATCCAAACACATTCACATAAGAGAACGAAATGTAATCGATGAATAGTTTTAACCTACAACCCAAAATAGGGGAGGTATTAACCAATGGAGAGTCTCAACTAACAACCTAAGAAAAGGGAGGTATTAACCAATGGTGGTTTGAACTGTCAATAACTCGAGAAAGGGATAGTATCGTCATCCCGAAAGGGGGCTAGCATAAACCGAGTGGTTTGAACTTTCAACCCAAAAAGAGGGCCAGCAGTAACTGATGAAAAATATTGTAATCAAATATTGTTGTGAATATATTGTAGCCAAGTGATGCAATAGTGGTAGTTATAACCATGCAAATGATATGCTAATGCAATTGAAAGTCGATTTTTTTTTCTTTTCTTTTTGAAAGCACATGATTTATGCAATGCAATATGTAATTTATGGTGAGGCAAGCCTCATGCAAATGAAGCATAACTAAGGGGTACAATCCAAACACACTCACACAGAAGGAGAGAATGTTACCAATGAGTAGTTTAAACCAACAACCCAAAATAGGAGAGATATTAACCGATGGATAGTCTTAACTAACAACCCAAGAAAAGGGAGGTATTAACTAATTGTGGTTTTAACCAACAACTCAAGAAAAGGATAGTTTCGTTATCCCGAAGAAGGGCTAGTATGAATCGAGTGGTTTGAGCCTACAACCCAAAATGGGGGCCAGTATTAACTGATGAAAAAGGTTTAATCAAATGTTGCAACAATTACGGTGCGAATGGATTGTAACCATGCATGACATATATAATAGATAGTACAAGTGTGATAGTGAATGCAAAAACATGAAGGAGCAATGTAAGACAAACAATATGCAATGATCGATGGATGCACAATAGATAAAATGATTTTTTTTTGTTTTTCAAATTTTCACTTTTTTTCCCCTTCAAAAATTTTCTTCTCTCTCTTTCTTTTTTTTTATTATTATTTTTGATTTTCTAAAATTTTTTTTCTTCATTTTGAAAATCTCTTTTTAAACTTTTTTTTTTAGGGAAAAAAACTTTCTTTTTTTTTGAATTTTAAATTTTTTTTATATACATACCATATATAAATATACGGACAAAAAACATACAAAACATGCTTTACACACGTATACATATAAAATAAATACACACAGACAAGCTATATACATATACGAATACATACATATACACACACACACATATATATATATATATATACGGACACAGACATATAGATACGGATATCTAGATACAGAGACAAACAGATGTGGACACACAGACATATATAAACATAATATATACGAAATATATACAAATATACACTTCTCTCTTGTTTTTGTCTCTCCTTCTCTCTACTCTGTTAGTCTTCATCAAACACCGTGTTTGGCGTGCAATTTCAACAATCATGGTGTGCTTAACCGACTGTAGCTGGACCGACCTCGTTTATCAAAGATTGCCTCGGCAATCCCTCTTCTCTTGGCTTCTTCTTCTTCTTCTTCTTCTCCATTTTATTCTCAAACCAAGGTCTGCAAGAGAGCAAAGTAGAGAGCTACAAACTCCCCTTGCCATTACTCTACAAATTTTCCCTTTGAAGGCAGTACACTCCCATATCATGGCTTCTTCTCACTGTCTTCTCACTCTCATCCCTGACCTTAATGATTCCCCAATCAAGAATGCTAAGGCTAGCTCCTTTAAGCCTCGACAGAGTGCCCCTACCCTTGTTTTTAGCTTTCGTGTGCTGTCAGTCGAGCAAACAATGGAGACGGTGACCGCAGTCTCTAATTTGTCCCACCAGCTACAGAACAAAACAAGTGAGGTACATCAATTAAACGCCCAACTCTCCTTGCTCCAGCATATGTACGAGGATGCTTGAGACGAGATCAGCAATTCGAAGAAGCAAAACAAGGAGCTGCGGCCCAATTCGGAGGTCCTTCTTACTCCTCATTTGACGGTCGACATGGAGTAATTTCTTTCAGAGGCTCTGTCAATGCTGAGGTCTAGTCTTCAAAGGCTTCTCGAGAATAATGGTGAAGCGAGGCAGTTGACGGTAGAGTCGAGAGAGGAAACTGTCTACAAATGATGTCAATTTGTAAATTTCGTCGTTAGGTTACTACTGGAATTCGAGAAAATGTCCCTCTATTTGTTTTTTGTATTTTCAATTTTTCCCCTTTTTTTCTTGTTCTTTTTTCTTTTCTGTTTTTGCTTAGGAAGGAGCACCAATGCTTCCGAATTTCCCCTTTATTTTTTTATTGGTTTTTGAAATTTCTTCTCTCTCTTTTTTTTTTGTAATACTGATCGGGGGTTTCACCCTGAAGTTTAATAAAATAAGTTTCATTTTGTACATTATGACATGACTGGCACAACACTTGAGCTTGAAATTATTTTTCTTGAACTTGAATATGAGAATGGTTCAATCTTAATGAATTCTAAATTGGATGTTAAGCCCTCAACTAACCAGAAATCAAAAAAATGACTCAATGAAAGAAAAAACAAAGCAAAAGCAATACAAACGCAACCATTTACACTTGCTGGAATGAAAGAGACTCGAAATAAGACTCTAAAAGGCAAACCATTGAGTCTACGCATATAGCGCTCCAAATTTTTTTTTTCTTTTTCTCATTGCTCAACAATGAAATGGTCACTTGAGCAGTCTCGTGAAGCTCCCGGTACTTTTGCAGGTCTGAGTGAGATTCTAAGAGGTGTTGATGTTCGATCGAGCGTAGGAGAGTTCACTCAAGCGATCTTCCTTATCTAGTTTGAACTTTTGGGAGTTCGTCATGTTCGCTTGAGTGAAGTGTCCAAATTCAGTACCTTAAAAAGTCACTTTTGGTTCAGTTTTCTTCATTTTCTCTTTGCTCCTTCTCTCTCTTCTTCCTCCTTTCCTCTATTGTTAAGAGTTCAACCTTTCAAGCTTGGTTTTTATCTCATTTTTCTCATTTTCTGCCCCATGTTTCGTATATAAAAATGAAAAGCATGCCAAGGGCTTCCTATCCATTCAAACAGATCGCGTTTTCGTTGAATTTCAAATTTCGAGTTCTTTCTCTTCTTGCTTAAGGTAGAGATTTTCTTTGCTTCTCTTCAATATTTTCTTATAGATAGATTGGTGGTTGATTTCTATTGCATAAAAACCTCATCTTGAAGAGATTTTCACAAGAGCATGCAAAGAAAGTTAGGGTTTCCAAAATAGGGAATTTAAATATGAGATTGAATGGGATTAAGGAAGCTTTAAGTAACTAGAACTTGGTTTTGTGCCTCAAAGTAAAAATTCCTAATTTATACCCAACCCTAATTATGGAATTTATTTATTAGAAGAGGAATGTTTCAATTGATGATAGATTCATCAAATTAAGTTTATGTTTGGTTAAGAGGAGTATAATGTTAATAATTAGTAATTGTGAAAATGATTATGGTATGTGAGGGTTATGTTAAAGAAATTGATATTGGAAATTAAATCAATAAATCTTAGGAAATGTGTGATAATTCATGTGTTGTGTAATTGAATATAAAGACTTAATGATAAGATAGAGAAGTAAAGAATGTAAGGGGGCTGCAAGAATTGTGATTGCTTTGAAAATATAATTTTTACGCTCATGGTGGATATGTTGTTAGATTAACGTATAATAGAAATAATAATGGTGTTATTGGCCTTGTCGAAAATTTTAACAATGAATAACATGATGAAATGATAAATGGTGACATTGAAAGAATGATCTGTTTAGCGTGGCGCTTGATAGAGGTTCCACCTTTCTTCCGGAGTAGCACCCGGTAAAGCATGTGGGATGTTGAGATGTGTTGAAGTCTCGCTTTCTTTCTGACTTGTGACCAATAAAGTGTGAGGTTTCGCATTCTTTCCAGCTTGTGACCGGTAAAGCATGGCGCTCAACAGAGGTTCCGCATTCCTTCTAGAGTAGTGTCTGGAAAAGCATGTGGTGTGTTGATATGGCTTGGTAATGGAGCCTATTTCTACTGGATTTATGTGAAATAATTATAATGAGATTTTGATGTGTGATTGGGCTAATTGGAGATGAGTAATATAGTTGTGTATGGTTGAACAGATGGAATCTGAGTTGAATCATTTAATGTGGATTAAAATGGGGTGATGGCTTGCCGAGAATTAATGTAGAATGAATTATTTCTTTACTTAGATCTTTAGGTAATGTTAACAAGGGATTCTTACGAAGAACTTTTGGAAAACTATACGTGAATGGTATAGAAATAAAAGAAAGAGTATCATTCGAAAGGTTTTCACAGATTCTTTCATGAGAAAAGTCTTACCAGTATGTATTGTATTTTGAATATGAATAGAGCACATTACCTATATGTGTATCATTCTTTGGTATTCATGATCACATGTATCTAGAGATATTATTGTTGAGAATCTTTGAAAAATTCCTACTGGACTTTGTGTTCATCCCATCTATTTTAACCATTTTTCAAGAACGAAGTTAGAAGCACCGATTTGAAGATTTTAGGAGTTTATTTTCTTGTTGTGATAAAGTGTATATGGGAGATGTTTATTGTGATGTGAAATTTATGAGTGTTTGCTCATGTAACTATTTATTATGTGTATTTCAATGTAAATGTTGGCATGTATTATTGTTGTATTTATTCGAGAGAGAATAATATTTCCATTACTCAAGTGTAATGGTTATTTATATTCATAAATGGACTTGAATTAAAGGTTTTGGTAATGTTTCTGAGAAATAAATTTGGGGGGTGACAACACAAATTCTGCAATTTTTCATTCTAGATTCAAAAATTGGCTGGCCGACTGATTAGTCATCCAACCAGTTGAAAATTGATGGGCCGCTGGTTTATGAACTACTCTGCTAAACGAACTAATGAACTGGCTGAAAATTTGGCCGGCCGGCTACACAAGTGGCCGGAAACCATGACTCATTGAAAGAAAAACAAAGCAAAAACAATACAAACACACTTATTGACACTTGTCGGAATAGAAAGAACATAAAACTTTAACGTGTGCGCAATTAGAAATATTGCGTATGTAACGATTGTGGGCGCGGTTTAGAATATCGTGGGTGCGATACCTTATTAGAGACAAATATTATGCATTTTCAGTGGAGAAATTCAAGAATAAGGAGGAAAGACGGATAACCTGACTCAGCTATGCCCCTAGTTCATTGCTTTGACTATTTTTTTAGTTTTCTTGTAAAAAGGTTTTAATCAACATGAGAGTTAGATTAGTATGCTTGTTTCACTCTCTGTATAATGGCCCCAAAATGCGTGTCATGATGATCGTTATGTAATTATGAATTAATATGATTTAATTTTGAAATATCTGTCTAAATTGAGAAAATATCTGTTGGGACTACGACTTCAGAACTAAAATTGATGACCTTAATGGGTTCAAACACTGAAATTGAGTACATGGATATGTTAATGGGAATTTTAGCGCCATTTGGGAAGTTCAATTGAAAATTGATTTCGTCTGATTCGCTAAGTTGTGTTTGACTCATCATTTATACAATTATATAGGTATATATGAGATATGAGCTCATATGAGCTTATCCTTATCAACTAAGAGCCCAAAATATCTTAAGAAATGGGGAGAGAATTCTGGAAAAAAGGAGAGAAATGAAGAAAGAGAGAACGAAGAAGAAAGAAAGAGATCAACCAAGAAGAATGTGTAGAAATTGAAGGAGAGGCTCAAGATCAAGCTTGTATTCAACAAGATTATACAAGATTAAGTAGCTATGAAGGCCCTAGGTAAGAATCTAACTCTCAATTCTTGAAGATTAAGGCCTCGTTTGGCAAGAGGCTAAAATAGCCAATTAGCCAAAAAGTTACATTTTTTTAAAAAAAACAACCAATACCAAAAAAAAAAAGATTCCTTTTCTCTTCTCTTTTTTTTTTGCGTCGTAGCCAAAAGTTAAAAAGTTATGCCCATAACATTTTTTTTTTTTCTTTTTTTTTTTTTAGCCAATTAAAAAAAAGTAAAAATTAAATGTTCCCCAGGCCTAAGTGTTATGGAGTTGGATTTATGGATTATGTGTGAGTTTTGCATGTATTTTGCTATAAAATGTTAAGAACATGTTGTACCCTCATGTATGGCATAGATTTATGAAAATCATGTTAATAAACTTGTTTTCTTGCATGATTCTTGAGATTTGAAAATAAACTCCATGGCTTTCAAAGATTGGAGCTCAATTTGCATAAATGATGATTTTGTATTTCAACTCAAGGGTTTAAATGTTTTGTATGAAAGTTAAGCTCCACTTTGAAGTTATGATTTTGTTTAAAGCTAGATATGTTACATTCAACATGTTTTTGAAGAGTTTGGTCCTTGATTTCCATGATATGAAGTTGAATTTGGCAAAGGAAAACGGGTCTATGTTTTCAGCATTTTCGTCCTGAAATTTTACCCATACCGCTCTAGTGGTCCAGGCTACCACTAGAGCGGCCAAGCCTTGATCGCCAAAAATTGCATACTGTTTTCTGCTGCTAGTGTGGCCAGGCCACCGCACATGCAGCCAACTGGGTAGTTTTTCTGGGTTTGATTTCTTTCTATTCTTCCAACTTCCTGGCCTTGTTTACATGGTTTTTAAGTGCATCTCATATTCATTTCATGTTCATATAGAAAGTTAAAGAACGAATTGGATTAATCGACTGAATAAGTAACAACTAAATATGTTTAAGGACTGAATGACCAATTGCATGTGAAATGCTAGGATTGGTATTGTGCTATGCATATTTGTGATTGTAGGTCACAAGTCGAGGACCGACTGACTATTTCTGCAAGCCCACTGTGAGTAACATTTCTGTAAAGATATGTTGATATACACTATTCTTGAAATATTATACGAAATGCTATATGATATGATATGTTTATGAAATGTGATTTTGATTCTGTGAACGAATATCCAGTCTGCAAATATAGTATGGCATCCAAGGATAGTCCTAAGTCATGGGGACGACACGTTAGTGCGGGTCCATGATATACATGTTATTACGAGATCTCGTTAGCCACTTCATTGTGGTGATACGTGTTTAATCGGTGTCCGGGACCGATTACTCTAGTTGGAAGACGTTACGAATGTACCTATGGATGTACCATTATTATGTTCTGGATATGAGACTGATATGATATATATGTATGATCGGTTTTCTGTATATGATATGATTTGGAATTCATTCACTAACCTCTTTACTTTAATGTTATTCACTGGGTTTTAACTCACTATTTTATAAATATGTGTAGGTGAGCGTCATGGAGAACCAGCTTAGGGAGAGAGTCGAGCCACCCTTTAAAGCCCTATGAGTTTTGGTGCCTTTAAGTTGTGGTTAGGTCTGGTAGACCGATATCGAGTTACTGTTCAAAATGTTGGGCTTTTGTTTATATGTACATGTGTAAATGTTGTACAAGATGGTATGTAAGAATTACTATATGTAGGTAAATTAACGATTATATATGTACATGGTCGTTCATATAGTTGCACAGCTCAATGGACTATTGGTTATTTCTATATAATAGCTTCTGGTAGCCTCGATTATTTTGATTTGGACAAGAAGGCCTTTGGTAATTATGGATTATTGGCCAGTCACTTCATCGACCCTTAAGGGGTGGGGTTCGGGTAGTGACACTCTGTTTTGATATCATGTAAGCCAAGCTATGAGCACTGAAAATTTTCTCTTTTTGGTCTAAAGAATGGTCTGGTTTTTCAAAAATGGAATAATTTTCGAGAAGATCAGTCAACCTCATTAAAAAGTATCAAAATCTATTTTCGCAAATGGCCACTACCCAATCAACATGAAATCAACCTTTGAGATGCACAAATAACCCGAGCTTGATTTGTCATGCAACTGAACCTTCCATGAAGAAGAGATAGGACAATTGAACTAATGAAGATAGCCCAATTAAACATGGATATGATAGTCGAGTTGAATACAGATACACTAATCAAACATGGATGAGATGACTGAGTTAAAAATGGTTGGGGCCGAACTTCAAGATGAAGTTGCCTACGTATCCCAAAGATAGGAATTAGGTCTTATGTAGTTCACAGGTAAGGTTCACTCGGGTATTAACACTCCCCTTTTGTACTTTAATTTTTGGCAAAGTCGCTCTTCTGGGTTTTCGACTTGGCGAGCTTTTTTCATTTTTTATTTTTTTTATTATTTTTATTATTTATTTTATTTTATTTTATTTTATTTTTTGCTCTAACTGTTGCCTAGGTTGCCCATACGAATTTTCGGCCGTTCAAGCCTCTCAAAAGGTAGTGCCTTGTTTTAGCTTGTCCATGTTGATTGGTTATGAGATATCTAGGCCATCTAAATCCATGAGAATGACTATTACTCTTGACCTGATAGACTTGATGACGTAGGGACTCGTCCAATCGGGTTTGAATTTGCCCATAGGGTTTTGGATAGGAGCTCGACTGTCCTTTAGCAATAAATCTCCTTCTCTCAAATTTCGGGATTTGACTTTCTTTCTAGTATCCACTGGCTTAAGAAATGATCTAATTTTGAATCTACAGTCACATCTGACCTTTTTGCCCCTAGTTGAAGGGCTACTTCTAATTCGGCTCTACAAGCCTTCTTCGATCATATCTGACCTTTTTGTTCTTAGTTCGAGGGCTACTTCCAATCTGGCTATACAATCTTCATATTTTGGTTAATTATTGAACATTATGAATCAAGGTTTGAAAGCTAAGGGGGTTGGGTATCAAGTTGAGAGTGATCCTATGTTGTATAATCTCAAGATCAATTCTGGACATGTCTTCGTAGGACCACACAAAATATTTCTTGAAATCTTTTAATAAAGCGACTATTCACTCGCGCTCCTCTGAAAAAAATACAAAACCAATCTAGACCAAGCCCATATCCTTTTCAATACTCACATTAACAGATATGATCTCATTCATTAAGGGCTTAGCATACCTCTCTTCCTCTCAGTTAATCAAATTTTACAAATCCCGAGGAATTTCTTCCTTTTCGTTCTTCATAAAGGTTTGGAAAAAGTTTTGAAAATTTTGGTTAATACAATAACTAAAAGGCACAAGGAAGTAAGTGAAAATTACTGAATTTTCATTAAGAACTTCTAACTCACTGATTGGAACAGACTCAAAAGGAAAGAAAAGATAGACACAGAAAGGACAATGATGTCCGGGTTGTCACCCCCAAAATCACTAGACTCTGACTCACAAGACTAATTCAATCCTGATTCTAGCTCCACAGACTTGGTAGAATCAGGTTCAGACTCAACTCCCAACTCATTGGTCTCACCCTAGTTTTGAAATCTATCACAGATTTAGCTAGGGTTAAACCTAGAGCTTCTCCAGTGTTTCTTTGTTGCTTGATTAATCCATGGCTTAAGAAAACCAGAAAGAGGGAAATGCATGCCCATGACACTATCTGCCATAATGCCCAATTCTAGCTCCAAATCATCTGCCACCATGGGGTGTTGGGGTTTTGGCTGGAATCGAGGTACATATATCATAAATAAATTAGTGCCCTCTAGAATAAGCACATTGGCTTTGGGTAGATAGGAAGGTGTGATGTATATGTTGGGGTTGAAGATGGGTGATAGTGTATGGATAAGGTTGAGATGGGAAGGTGGTGGGACTTGGTCATAGGGTGGCAATAGGTTAGAGGTGGTCTTTTGTTTTTTTTGGATGGAGCTATGATCTTACTATCAATAAGATCTTGGATCCCACGATGAACTTGAAAACAATGGTTAGTATCATGATCGTGTTATTGATGGAAGGCACAATACTTGGTGGGATCATGGCTACGTAGAGTGGATTAGGAAGGGGTTGGGAATCAAGGAGCTTGAGGTGCCCCTTTTTCACCAGAATTTCCATGGCTCGAGTTGGAGACATGTGGAGAGGGTGAAACCTTCCATTTCAAGGTCGAGTTGAAGTGGTTAGTTGTGGGTCGATATTAAGAAAAGGGTTGGCCATTTTAGTAAAAGTGGTGACAGTGTTGATCTTTAAGGGCATGTAATTGGCAGCTGTGCTACTACCAACAGTGGCATTGGCACTACGATCGAACATCTTTCTAACAGGATCATTTCCTTTTGTAATGATCCCTTGTTTGATAGCATCCTCAATTTGAACCCCAATCTCATAGAGGTCCTTGAAGTTGAAGAGTGACAGAACTATCATTTTCTGCAGTAATCCTCCATGCAGATTTTTGACAATGACTTGATCTTTTTCAAGGTTCGATTTTTCATCATGGCTGCTTTTTCCATCCATCTAGTGATGAAGGCCACAAAACTCTCACTGGGCTCTTGTCGGGTCACCTCTAGGTCCCAAGTGGTTACTTCAATCTGGGAATTGTAGGAATATTGGGCGATGAAAACCTCTGCTAACTTCTCCCAACCTAGTTTTACTGAGTCTTCTAATTCAGCAAAGTAGATAGCAATTACACCAGATAAAGTTCTCCCAAAGAAGGAAAGTTTTTGAGGCCGAGTCAGGCCTATGGGTTTTAGGACATTTGAGAAGAGGCAAATGAGGACCATAGGGTCACCACATCTATCAAACTTGTCAATGTGCAACATTTTGAACTGTTTTGGAAGTTTAACAATAGTGTCTGTCTACCCATATTCTATATCCAAAATGGAGTTGATCCCTTGTGATTTTTTGAGCATTTTCTCCAATTTGGACATTCTTAGCATAGCTTGGTCAATTTCACCAATATCTATAGGGAAAAGCCATCACATTGGTGGTGTAGGAACTCTAAGATCTTCTTGTAGATTAGGTTATTTCAATTCTTCAATTGGCGGAGGTAGGTCCAAAATCAGATGACCGACTAGAGGTGGATGAGATGTGAACGCCCCAGATGGGCACTGCAATTCAGTGAGAGCCTCCTTGTTGGAAACAACCTTGTTAGTAATAGCATCCATGCTTCGTTGAAAGGCCAAAAGCATGTTTATTATATTTACTAGAGGTTGGTTCGTTACTGTTGGAAGTTGGTCCGTCATTATTAGAGGTGGGTCCGTCATTACTGGAAGTGGGTCTGTCGTTATTGGAAGTGGGTCCATTACTACTAGAAGTGCGTCCATTACCACTGAAGATTGGTCCATCACCACTAAAGGTGGATACATCACATATCCTAGAAATTTTGGTTGGCAAGGTCTTGACAATGAGGTTTTAATCTTCCTCCTTGTAATGGTCAATAGAGAAACTAACACTGGCTATCCTTGAACCAAATTTGTGATGCTACAATGACCTATCAAAAACAAACCAAAACTCCCAATCAGAATTTCGACAACATTTCGGCTCAACTGATCATCATATGCCCCACCGAAAAAACTAAACCTCACAAACTGACATGCTTGAACCACTGCTTAGAATTTGAGAACCCCAGATCCCATACATTACACATAGTGCAAAAGAGAACAAACACCCCTATGGAGGGTAAGGTTATCCTGTCCTAGCTTTGACATGATCTAAGGTTTCGCTATTCACACAAGTGGCATCATACATCCTAGCATGGGGTAGCATCTTGCCCTAATTTTGGAAGTTTCTAAAGCTTGCCACATGCACTAGGTCAGTCTTTGGTCAAAAGGGTACCTCAGCAAGACACCAATATACCTGCTCAATCCAACGGATCAAGCGGTACGTGGTGATCATGATTCCAAGGCTTGTGCTCCCACCATATTAAAGCCCATGACAGTTTATCTGTCTGAAGCCAAATAGCCATCCAGAATAACAGGTGATGAGCATGGGACTTAAGCACATTAATGCATGAAATGCAATAAACATGTAATTGAAAATAAAAATTATATCATAGAGTTTGAGTCAAGGTTTCTTAATATCTCTAGTAGAGTCGCCAGAAACTGTAACACCGCCCGGGGGTACCTGCGCCAGTTAACAGTTGGACCCTTGATCATCTTCGATCTAGTCTCATGAGTGCAATGTGAAACATAGATGAGAGTCTAGATTTGACAACTTTTATAGAAAATCCAATTTATTACAAATTCTTTGCCGGAAATGGACGACATCACCAGATCTTAGGGTTGCCACCTAATGTTTTGGAAAATTTAAGAAACCTGTGACTCATGCCAAGGCTATTGTTCGTCATAACCAAGGATGCTTGGCTCAGAACCTTAGGTCTGAAGAGGGAATGTCATTAATTAAGCACCCCCACCCACCTGATCAAAAGATTGGCCTTTAATAAATCATAAATTTTACTATGTAAAGAAAACAAATATAGACTATGTCATCCATGTTGGAACAATTTGATTTCATTATCTTGAAAATGTTTTGAATAATGCAATCATGAAAATCAATTTTATTCCAAATTAAATAACACAACCTTCACCCACTGGCATGCATAGAGTTATATCAAATAAGCACATAGCCACATGGTAAGATGCTAAACATAGTAAGAAAATGACACATAGAAGGGATGCTAAAGCACAAAAACTTACATATTTACTGATGTTCCGTAAATAGGTACAAAAACAAAGTAAGTAAACAAATGCACCATCCTATATACAAGATCCTAATGCAATTCACTCATGAAATGCAATTAAAGATCCGGCTTATGATATATGTTTTGTGAATCATCTCAAGACATGAGGTAGCATGCAAAATCACATAATAACTAATTAAACTCACAAATGCAAATTTAGCCAAATCTTAAGGCATGAAACATGAATGCAAGGCACGTATATAATGACAAGCAAAAGAACACACATATTTACAAAATATGAAAAACAAAATAAAGAATAAGATAGAAAGAAGCAGGGCAGGGAATTTTTACAACTTTGAATATTACAAATCCGAATAAGGGAAGAGGGGAATAAAATATCACAACAAAAATTAAATCCTCACAATCTCTCTAATTAAACAAAAACTAAACAAAAACAGAAGCTTCAAGGCTGCCTCAGAGACCGTTAGAGACTGTTTTGCTTGACACTGGGACGCTACTAGGTTTTGTCCATGAAAAAGTGGCTAGCCGGCCAAAAGATGAGTTGGCCGGCCAAAAAGTATAATTGGCCGGCCGGCCAATCAAGCTAGGCTGAAAACTCTGTTTTGTTCAAACACCAGAGAAACAAATAGAAAATATGCAAGTGGCTCGACTAACCACTTTCAATTATCTTACAATAGGTTTATAACATGAAATTGAAGCAAGAAAAACAATACAAGAAAGAAAATGCAAGAAAAGTAAAAGAAAATGAAAAGTGTGCAAAATTTACCTTCCAATAAAGGATTTGATTTCCAAACTTCCTTTTAATTACCCTCAAGCTTAGGAAGTGTGTTCTCAATTCTCAGTTCGAAATTTCAAAATTCTACTTAGAATGGTGTTTTTGGGTTGTTTAAGAGTGTGTGGAGGGAAAGAGTTACAACTCTCTATTTTTCTCTTAATTTCAACACTCACTCTCTTTTGATCAAGGCCAAAAAATATGGCTATAACTAAATTTATGGGATAGTTTTGATATATAGAAAGATGGTATATCAGTGTATGGAAAAATAGAGGTGTTTTGGCTCAAAACATAAACTTCTCTCTTTTTTCTCACTCTCTCAATTCAATTCTCTTCATTTAACTCTCTTCTCTCCCTGATCCTCCATATAGATAATGAATAGAATGTAAAGTCAAGGAGGTGGGAGACAAGTGTCATGACCCAAACCCGGCCCTAAGGGTTTAGTATCATAACCGGCCAGTAATCTGTGATTACCAAAGGCCTGCTTAACAATAAAGACAATAATACAATATAAAGGGGCTGGCAGAAGCCAATCAGTAATAAATAAATAAAAAAAAAAGATGTCCATTGAGCTGTGAAAATTTGAATGGAAAAAGACTTTTATGGACATAACCACATTCATAACCATAAACATATATACATACCAGATACACATAACATACAGGTTAGGGGCCTAATCCCTTCACCATAACTGTACAACCAAGTCTTAAACATTTGATACAATAACAGAGACAAAAAGGGTGAATTTGGAACACCCCAAAACAACCTTAACTAGTGCAGGTTCGGGACCTCGAGGTGAGGCACAATGGTTGGCTTGACAAAACATGAGCTTAACTCGACGCTTCTGGCTCTGGTCCGGTGCTTGGCCACCAACATATATATATATATATATATAAACTGTGAGCTAAAGCCCAGTGAATAACAAATGAGTAAAGAGGTTAAGAATGATGTCCTTACAGTCTTAAAACAATCGATTAGCATTAGAACATTTTCAATCAATGTGGTTTGTCAATCAATCATTCAATTTGATCAATTCGATCCATCATATCCATTAAATCATACGTGGTACATCCGATAGCAACAATACACTAGGTCTTAAAGACCAAACAATCAATTGATGGCCATTATACAATAACAATAGTTCCAAGATTTGGAACTAACTGAGATCTTTGTAACAATAACGATATCAATAACAATAACAATCACAATACGCTATGGATGCCACGAATACAATTCAAAATAGGATCATCATTCAATCAATAAAAAGTATCGTTTCAGAAAGCAATATGATTCATCAATTTGAAAATAAATACGATTCAACATATCTTTACAACATTGTTACTCACAGATTACTGGGCTATAGACAGGCTATTTAGCGTCCTTGGGTGCCAAACCTACACAGTTGCAGAATGAACACACACTAAATTGCACACTCGGGATTAATAACTTAGCCCCTAACTTGATTTGGTGTGGTTCTAGAACATTATCCTCATTATGATGCCTTAAACATGGCCTAGGAATGCCTAGGATGAAATGAGAATGCAAAAGAGGTACTTAAAAACATTGTTCAAAACTTGCTGAAAATAGGGGTCTCGCTTAAGCGTAGACTCCTTCGCTCGAGCAAGCTTACCGAATGAGAGAGGTCGCTTGAGCGTAGATTCCCTCGCTCGAGCGATCTGCAAAAATTTAAAAAGTACTGGTTGCTGAAATTCTTCGCTCGATGCTCGCTCGATCGTGAGACATAGCTCCTCGCTCGAGCGTAGGTCGAGCGTGCGTCTATACATGCAAAAACCTGAGAGCTTGTGATTTACGCTCGAGCCAGCATTCTGTCGCTCGAGCGAGAGTCTGAAAACAAAGGTGGTCGCTCGAGCGTAGAATCCTTCGCTCGAGCGAGGAAGCCAAATTCTGGGTTTTCCAGATTCGCTCCCAAAGCTGAAACCAAGAATCAAACATGCCAAAACTCATCCTTTTGGGCCAAATTTCTAGAAAACACTTAGAAACTCATAATACAACATGTTTTGAAGATCATTTCATAAAATCAAAGCCCAAAAGTATGCCAATTGAACACAATTTCAATGTAACTTTTATAAACAATGCAAGAACATAACATGCATGAAGTTTCTTGATTTTGAGCTTCTGAAACCATGATCATATGCAACATTCAACTCAAAACATGGTGGCTTCTTGGATTTTAACAATGATAAGAACATGCATGTGAGAATTCCATAAAAATAAACTTCAAACTCCATGGTATGGGCATGCATGCATGAATTAACTTGTCTTCCTTAAATTCTAGCTCAATCTCCCATTAATTCACCTATTTAATTCATATACAAGTCCTAGATGGCTCAATAACAAGATTAAAAAGTTGAGCTCTTACCTAGGCTTCTCAATCAAACTTCACCTAAGCCAAATCCTTGAGCAATGTAGACAAGTCTTCAAAATTTCCTTCAATTCTTCTAAATTTGAAGCAAAAACTCTTGTTGAATTCAATTTCCCTCAAGTCTCTCCCTCTCTCACGTTTTAGCACAAGGAGGTGGAAGATAAATGGTGTCAAACATGCAATAGGTATAAAAGACATGGTCTTGAGAGAGCCCACTCAATAGCAAGAGTGTAATTAACTTAGGCTCAAGTAATTTAACATTATTTATTCTAATTTAATTGTTCCAAATCGAATTTCAATTAAACTTACCATAAAATTCTATAAATCCTAACTAGGATATAACACAAGTCAATTTCTGAATCGGTTACAGATAAGGCGTTCAATTCGCAATTTAAATTCAAAACACGAACAGATCTTCCTATATTGAACGGAAAAGAATGCAATTAAAATAACATACTCATCTAATCAATTTAGGATTTCATCTTAATCAATTACTTATCATACTTAATCATGAGTTAACGCTAATCAGAGGTGAGGGTTCTCACAACAAGGATGATTGAGTGATAAGGTGATTGCCTTGGATGTTCATTTTGGGGTAGAAGACAATCCCTCTTTTGACAATGGAGGCCAAAGGAGGATAATGGAGGGGGCCTAGATACATCTTGTGCATGAATGCATCATCAAAAGATCTAAAATGGCATAACCTATACGCTTTCATCAAAAATTCTGTCGAAACTACCTTTCTCCTAGACAAATTAGACGACCGGCCAATTCATTGGCTGGTCAGCCAAAAACTTGGCTTGGCCGGCCAATTTCTTGTCTAGCCGGCCAAAATATTGGCCGTGGCTTACTGTTTTGCATGAAATAGGATGTCTTGACAAAATTCTCATCTTTTACACCTATTTCCACATTGTTCTTTGCCCAATTTCCTAAGAAGATGTTTCATTTTGAAGTTTAAAAGTGAGCCTTAGAACACTACGAAAATATTTGAAACAAAATGTGTAAAGAAAGTTTCGAAAGAAAATTTAAAATGGGATTTGAACACTTGGCCAAAATAGGTTTTGATTTGGAAATGAAGTACAAATTTAATCTTTCTTACTGAGAATTTTGCCAGAAACACATTCTTGTTTTCATTATCGAGTAATCAAAAGAAAGCACCAAAATCTTAGGACCAGTCAAAATGGGATGTCTACAGCGGACATACATGCAAAGTCATTAGGCATGCATTAGACTACTTGGTGTCAACCCATTATGTTGGGACGCCATGCCATATGTAAGAGTTGCAAGCTGAAGTCGAACTGTCAGTTCATAGCATTCTTCTCCACTTTAATCATCAACATCCTCGTTTATGTAGCCCATTAGCTACCTCTACATTATGTTCCCACCAGCTCGTACAACCTTTATTGACAACCTAACATGAACATCCAACTCTTTGGCCAAGTAGATCTACCTTCACAAAATCGCAGATGCACTCCATCCAACAAAGACTACTTCAGTATGATGAACAATTATCCCCTCTAATTTTGAAGCTCCACTCTTGAGTAAATGAACTAGTCCCAAATAGTTTCTTCCAAATCAGGCAAGTGACCCAAAATGACGCTCTTCCCTAGCGCAACTTCTTAGAGCAAAACTCTTCTAAGTTCTACTCCATTCCTCTATTGAGCAAAACTCGAAGTGGTTTGTCACAACATGACTTCCTCCTACACTCAAGTTATCGACGCCCTCATTGACTCAATCCAAATGAATGTACTCCATACCAAGTGATTGAACAATGTCCTTTGGAAAGTACAAAGCTCTCTGGATGACATATTCGGCAAGACTTAAGTACCCATGTATTGTGCTCACTGGAAAAACGGAAGCCCTTTAGATGTTGCTCACTAGCAAACTCAAATCTCTGAGTCCCACTGGCTGAACCGAAGCCCTCTGGAAAATCTCAAGTATCGTCGTATCTGGCTGAAGTCCTCTAATGTCTTCTAACAACTCATGCCTTCAAAGCCCTCTAACTGATGCCCTTTTAGGAAAGCCCCTTGGCTGATGCCCTTTTGGAAAAAATTTAGCCCTCTGGTACCGAAGTCATCTTGACTTTACCACCCTACTACATGGTTGTTCTCTTGACAACGGTAATACGTGTATTCATCCCAACTCTCTCCAGTAGACATGTACTCCATGTACGGTGCCACTTACATACGGGATCAAAAATCAAGAAAGATATAGATTTTGTTTCTTTCTAAATAACCCACCAAATGTCAACAACCAAGCATTCAAAAGATGCATCACCACTGACAAGGCAGACAATATAAATGAACTCCCCCAAACTAGGATCAAACCTGACTACATGTAACTGTTGACCAGAGAAAGCACACATGCAGAACTAACATCCTCCAATTTAGTAGAGGCTATTCGGGAAAATATATGATTTCCTACAAGTAAATCAATCAATAGAAATAAAAACTAATGTGGAAAAATTAAATCAATAACGACACAAGAATTTTATGCAGTTCCCTTAATGTGAAGTACGTCCACAGGATCGAAATCCGATTCCACTATCAACTAAAAAGTTTTCAAACGATTACAAACGAGACACGAATAGTCTCGCAAAACCACCCTTAGATGAATTCCAAATAATCACAAATAATCAAGAGGAAAGATCTCACCAAATAGATAAACAAAAGTTTTCGAAACAGAGTTGAAGAAGGCCACAAGTTTGAATCCAAATAGCTTCCACTAACACTGCAAAGCATAGCAGAAAAAAAAACGTTTCGAATTTAAAGTCCACCGAATTGACTTTAATCCAAAAGCACTCACATACAACAAGCTTATGCTTCAAGAACAAAACCCATCGAAAATTGAATTAATTTTTGTAGCAACCGCTTGCACTTCGGAAGAGAAAAACAATATATATATATATATAAATATTGTTGATTTTTGGGCTTTTTATGAAAATCTTAGCCACCACCAAATAGATTATTAAATACCCATTGGGCCTCCAAAATTCAGATATAATATATTAAAACCAACACCAAACCAAATTAAATTATTTTAATAATCCAATTGGGTCCCATACTCCACTAAAGAGGTACACCCAACAATTCTCCTCCTACCAACTTAGGTGGAGACATTAACCAGACCCGCCAAAGTTCGACACGTCAAATGTTTGTTACTTGACAAAGTCTTAGTCAACATATCTGAAATATTATCATCCATGTGAACCTTTTCGAGTTGTAACAATTTCGAATCGAACACATCACGAATCCAATGGTAACTCAGATCAATGTGTTTCGATCTCGAATGAAAAGTAGAATTTATACTCAAATGAATAGCACTTTGACTATCACAATAAAGCACATACCTTTCTTGCTTCAAACCCAACTCTTGCAAAAAATTCTTCAACCATAACTCTTATCTGCAAGCTTCCGTAATGGCAATAAATTCAACTTTGATAGTTGAGAGAGCAACACATTTTTTTAATTTAGATTGCTATGCCATAGCTCCCCCTACAAAAGTCATCAAATACCCCGAAGTAGATTTCCTAGAATCAACATTACCGGCCATGTCAGAATCTGTGAACCCATCAAGCATCGGCTTACCATCCCCAAAACAGAAAGACACCTTTGAATTCCCTCGAAGATACCTTAGAATCTATTTCACCGCTGCCCAATGTTCTTTGCCCGAATTAGAGAGAAAACGACTCACCACACCAACGGAGTGAGCAATATTTGACCTTGTACAAACCATGGCATACATCAAAGAACCAACTGCTGAATCATAAGGAATTTTCAGCATCTCTTTCTTGTCTTTGTCACTTGTACCACATTGATTCGAACTAAGCTTGAAGTGACCTGCAAGTGGACAACCAATCGGCTTTGCTTTATCCATGTTGAACCTCTCAAGAACTTTCTCAGTGTAGCTTCCTTGAGACAACCAAATTAGTCCCTTTTTGCGATTACGAACAATTTTCATACCAAGTATTTGTTTTGCCAATCCCAAATCTTTCATAGTAAAGGACTTTCTTAACTCTAACTTGACTTATTAATCATGGTAGAATCTTGACCCACAATTAACATGTCATCAACATAAAGCAAAAGAATAATAAATTTGTCATCCGAAATTTTTTTCACAAACACACAATGATCTGAAGTGATTTTAGAAAAACCATTACTCATCATGAAAGAGTCAAATTTTTTGTACCATTGCTATGGTGCTTGTTTGAAGCCATATAAACTTTTCTTCAATGTGCAAACAAATTTCTCTTTCCCTTTTTCCACAAAACCCTCCGGTTACTCCATATAAATTTCTTCTTCAAGATCACCATGAAGAAATGCAGTCTTCACATCAAGTTGCTCAACTTCAAGGTTCATACTTGCAGCCATGCCAAGTACAACCCAAATTGAAGACATATTCATAACCGGTGAGAAAATTTCATTAAAGTCAACACCTTTCTTTTGTCCAAAGCCTTTCACAATAAGACGTGCCTTGTATCTTAGATTCTTGCCATCATACTTCAATTTGAAGACCAACTTATTTTTTAGAATTTTGCTCTCTTGAGACAACTTCACCAAATCATAAGTGTGATTTTCAAGTGAGGAATTCATTTCCTCTTCCATGGCCTTTTTCCAATCATTTTTCTTTGCATGCTCAATTGTTTCTTAGTTGCTCTTGGGCTCTTCTTGATCGGAAATCAATACAAATTCATTAGGAGGATACTTTCTCGAAGGTTGTCGGTCCCTTGTAGATTTCCTCAACCCAAGTTGTGGTGACGGTTCTTGAGTTGGAAGCTCTTTCTCAATTTTTGGCTCAAGTGCGGAAAAATTAGTATCATCTTCCACATCTTCAATAGATGGCTACACATCTCCCCAATGTTCATCATCCACCAAAGATGAAGGAGATGGATCCATGTCAATGAGATCACTAGGTAATGTTAGCGATATCAATTTTTTTTATTAAATAAATGACTAAATGTCTTATATGGGTGTGAGGTTTGCAATTTTGTAGACTCCATATCCATGTAAAATATTTGATCATTTATTTGATAGAAAATTTAAGACCTATCATATTTTTCAGGATGAATTATATTCCTACTGTACCATGAACAATATACTTTGCATTTATAATGTCTCCTTACTTTTGTTTTGTTTTATTTATTTATTTTTTCTTTTGTCAGTTTACTCTCCAATGACTACTTTCCTAAGCTACATGCGTAAATAAACTGTGCTCTGAGGAATAACTCTTGACATCACTGACGATATATAAATAGAAAAGTTATACAGAATAATATAATTTAATAGAGATAAAGATGATTTATATTTAGAAAATTAATATGGTAACATCTTTCTGATTCTATTTTTTGTATGCATTTTATGTATAAATTGAGTTTTACCAACATGTTTACTTATGAGTTAAATTTTGTGGACATGTCACAATAAATAAATAATTTATGAACATAGCCTCCGTGTAAAGAAAATTTATGAAAATAATAATAATAATAATAATAATAATAGAGAAATTTTGCACCCCTAATTATTTTATTTTCTTCTTGAATTATAACTACTTTTCTTATTTAGTTATGACTTACGAAATCTTTGGTTATATCTTATATGGTGTTTGATTATGATTTTTTTTAGTTATAATTCAAAAAATATATAATTATATCATTTTTTTAATTATAAACTGCATATGGTGCACACTAATTATGATTTTTTTTTAAAATTTTTTTTATAATCATGATTCAAAAAAATATAAAATTATGTTATTTCTTTAATTATAAATTATATATGGTGCATATTTTTTAAGAAATGTATACCATAATTTTTCCGATAATGATATTACCTAGGTAGATAAGATGTACCAAATCAATAGGAATATTTGGAAATGAATCAGTGAGGACCAGGAACATCCCTGTTGTACTATTGCACTGCAAGGGAAGGAAATCATTATACAAAAAAGACTGAGGCCCCTTTTGGCAGCACCCCCACGACCCCCTCTGCTTTTTATTGGTTGAAAATTGTTTTTTTTTTTTTTTTTTCTCCCCCACGTGTGTGTGGGGGTGGAGATTGATCATTATAATTGGTGGACTACCCATATGAATTAAAATTGTGGTTCAATGTACCACGGGGATTAATATTGTAAATATTATTAATAATGCGATTAATATTGTAAATATTATTAATTCAATTAATCACTTTTATATATTTTCAATTGAAAGATTATAGTATCAATTCGTATCGAAACTGAAAATTTGTTTATTTTTTCATTATAAATTTATTGTATTTAAGCTTATTTCTTCTCATTGTGAGTTCCTTTCTCTTTCTTATATTAGTTCATAAATTTATATGAGTAAATTATGATGGAAAATTTATTTATAAATCCCATCGTAAGGAATGGTGATTCGTTTAGTATAAACCAATTAGTTCTATTTATTTTGAAAAAGTAGATTTAATATATTATTTAAAAATAAAATTTAAAGTTATACCCTTATTTTTATTATGTTTCCTCCCCCCCCCCCCTCCCCCTCTTCTTCTTCTTCCTTGTTTTTTTTTTTTGGGTACTACAAATGTAAGATACATAACCTATGAGAATTAAATTTGTGATGAATTTTTATATGAGTCTTTTTTTTATTTTAAATGACTTGAAATCTGACATCATTCAAATATTCCATAAAGATGTGAAATTCTTCAAATATTTTAAAAAGAGTACAAAAATTTCTTAGATAGCTTTGAGCAAATGTATAATTTCAAACTGTAATACTTTAATGTAACAGTTAAACGCAACACTCCACAAAAAGAGTCCTAGCATATTTTTCACAAACGTAACACTCCAATGTAATATTTCAAAACAAAACTCCTTAATGTAACATTCCAATGTAACACATACACAACCAAAAAATGGAAAAAAAATATTTGAACATGAGTAAATTTCCAATATCCATGACAATCCCAAATCTCCAACATTTACATACATAATCATAAGAGATTTACCAAAAAAAAAAGGTTCCACATGCGAATATACATTCAACGTCCACAGTACATGAATCTATAGCATGTGAATTAACTAGTCAAAGGTAAATAAATGCCCTCAAGGGTTACAAAGTCCAAGGCTTAAGCCCAGTTACACAAAATGGTTGCTCAAACCTACACACATATAAACCTAGGCTTGCAAAAATAATCACAACAAAACAAGAACCTTGTGCTCTCTAAATGCACTCCATGCCCTAAATTTGGCAGGGTCACCACATATTTTCCTACATAAAATCTCATAGGGTGAGCACAAAGCCCACTAGGAAATTCTTAACAAAGTATATACATTTTATACAATTCTTACGAGATGAAATGCTTATGCCATGCTATGTTTTTAAAAGAAAGTCGCATCTTCATCTTTTTGGAAACCATCACGCACAATGAAATCTTGAAAATTCAACAATTTAATAATTTTAAATCAAGTTCAAGGGTCGGTAAATACGACTCAGGTAATCCCTAGGTTGGTGTCTGGAAGTAGGCACGGTAGCTAACCGGAAGGCACATGGTATCTCCTATGCTTGTGTTTTTGGTCTTTCACCTTGGACACTCAGGCCAACTTAATCAAAACCAACTACACCCCCTATCTGGAATTAACAACGTATTTACCCCAAAAACAAATCAATGAGATCTTGTTTCACAAACATTTCCTTTCTCAATGCAAAAGTTTTTCAAATCTCAATTCAAAATTCGTAATAGCCAAGTGAATTGAAATGCCAATGTAACATATATCAATGCATTATAATATTTTTTCCATTTTCAATTCCCTCCACACAATCTTACGTTGTGATCAAAATTTCCATACCTCTATTCAATATGATAACATAGTTCAATCCCAAGGGATAGTGCAAATAATATCAACAATCATGTATTTCCCACGTACCAACATCATTTTCTAAATTTGGTTTTCTAAGGTGAACCAGCAAGAAAACTCAATTTAATCATTTTTCAAATTTCCATGAAATCTATTTGTTATTATTTCAATCTTGCACCCTGGCAGCCCCTACTCATTGCACGTGCAGCCTCACCTCCCATATGTGCGGCCCCTCTTCTGCACATGCGGTTCTGCCTCCTAGCTAGAATTTTCACCAATTGGATCGAGACACCCCAGATCCAACCTCACTCCTTCCGAAAAGAGCAAAATTCAACTTAGGAATACAATAAGGACAAAAATTTGAAAAAGGTTTCAAAAATGATAAACCCAAACGGTCGACAAGGCATCAAATTAATCCCCAACACTCTAACACGGGTAATCCTAACACAAACAAAAGAAGAATAAGACAAGTTACGTACCCGGTCATCACAACCTCCCCACCTTAGGAAATTTCATCCCCGAAATTAAATCAAACCACTCAAACAATGTATGGACTTCGAGGAATCAAAACCATGCTAAACACGATTTCAAAACAACAATAATAGAAATTCCCATACAAGTACGGAGATCTCAATTCTCAAACAAAATTCACTATTACCATCATGGTTTCAATGTGCCTTAGCCACAATATTATCAAAAACAATTTGTGATAAGCATAAATATGAAATTTTCTAACAACAATTATGACAATTCATAACAATCTCATGCTTGAAATAATAGCACACATAATAACACGTGGTTAACAATTTAACACATTTCCCTCAAATACTAGGGAATATTACTAATTAAAACAACTAAGCATCCTCAAACAAATTCGGATACTTCGAGTGGACCTCCACCTCCCGCTTCCAAGTTACTTCCTCGACCCCATGGTGCCTCTATAACACTTTCAATAATGGTATAGTGTTTCCTCCTAACACTTGTTCTCGAGTGTCTAAAATTTGAACTGGTCGCTCTTTGTATGAGGCATCCTCATCTACCTCCAAATCAACCCAATCAAGTACATAAGTAGGGCTCAAGTTCATACTTCCTAAGCATAGACACATGAAACATGTTGTAAACCCCCGAAAGCTGTGGTAGTAAGGCCAAACGGTACACTACTTTCCCAATTCGGTCCAATATCTCAAAAGGCCCAATCAACCTAGGAGATAATTTACTGTTTTTACCAAATCTCATCAAACCCCGCCTCGGTGAGATTTTAAGAAACACATTGTCACCAACCTCGAAACATAAAGGTCATCTCCTCTTATCAGCATAACTCTTTTGTCGGTTTTGAGCCGTCGCTAACCTCTTCCAAATGAGAGCAACTTTCTCGGTTGTCTTTCTTACAATCTCTAGACCCAACAACGGTACATCACCCATCTCGGCCCAATAAACCAGTGATCTACAAGGTTGGCCATACAAGGCCTCAAACGGTGCCATCTTAATACTAGCTTGATAACTATTGTTATAGGAGAACTTAATCAATGGTAAGTATCTCTCTTAAGACCCTTTGAAATCAAGGACGCAAGCTCTAAGCATGTCCTCCAAAATCTAAATGGTACGCTTCGACTGTCCATTGGTTTGAGGATGGTAAGCGGTACTAAAGGTCAACATAGTTCCCAATGCCTCTTGAAGGCTTTGCCACAATTGGGCAATAAAACGAGGATCTCTATCCTATACAATGGTCACAGGGATTATGAAGTTGAACTATCTCTCTAATGTACAACTCTGCCAAATGCTCAACTGAGTCACTGATGTGCATCATAATGAAATGCATAGATTTAGTTCTAGGAAGTCCAACGACACCATTATCATTGCCCCATTATGTTTTAGGAAGTCCAACTACAAAATCCATGATAACATGCTCCCATTTTCACTCGACTATCGGTAAGGGTTGTAGCAAACCCGCTGGCTTTTGGTGCTAAGCCTTAACTTGTTGACGAGTAAGGCATTTCCTTACAAATAAAGTGACATTCCGCTTCATACCCCTCCACCAAAACTGGCGGCTAAGATCATGGTACATTTTGGTGCCTTCCAGATGTACTACAAGGCGTGAGTGATGGAACTCTCAAAGTACCTCCTCCCTACAAGATTCCGGTACAAACAAACGGTCTAGATGACATACACTCAGATCTAAGTGAATGTTTAAACCCTTCTCTTCCTTCCCATTGGAGATCCTATCATGGATTGACTCCACCTCATGGTCACCTTGTTGCGCCTTTATGACCTTACTAATCAAGATAGGTTGAGCAATTAAAGTAAACAAAGTAGCACCCTTGCTGGACTCACCCAAATGTAAATCAAACTCATCGATATCACCAAGCATATCTCATTCCCGAATGGCCACACTTGCTAAACTATTCACAGATTTTCGACTCAAGGCGTCAGCCACCACATTGGCCTTTTCCAGATGATAGTGTAACTCAAAGTCATAATCCTCCATAAATTGCATCCACCTCTGTTGGCGTAAATTCAAGTCTTTTTGGGAAAACAAATACTTTAGGCTCTTATGGTAGGAGAAAACATCAAACTTCTCACCATACAAATAATGTCTCCAAATTTTTAAGGCAAAAATTACTGTTGCTAACTCTAGATCATGGGTGGGGTAGTTTTTCTCATGAGTTTTCAATTGCTGGGAACCATAGGCCACAACCTTTCCCTTTGGCATCAAGACATAACCGAGCCCATCCCGGGACACATCACAATAGACCGTGTAACCCACATCTCTTTCCGAAATTATCAAAACTGGTGCGGTGGTCAATCTAGTTTTAAGTTCTTGGAATGACTTTTAACAAGTCTCGTTCCATACAAATTTGACACCCTTCCTTGTCAACCTGGTTAACGGTGCGGGTAGTCTAGAGAAGCCCCTTATAAAACGACGATAATACCCGGCTAATACCAAGAAACTCCGGTTCTCAAAAACATTTTTAGGTGGTTCCCAATCCTACACAGTATCTAGCTTAGAAGAGTCTACTGTTACTCTTTCTCTCGACACTACATGCCCCAAAAACTTCACCTCGGTCAACCAAAACTCATATTTCTCAAATTTGGCATACAACTGGTGATCCCTAAGCAAATCAAGCATTATTTGCAAGTGGTTCTCATGTTCCCCCTTAGAGGTTGAATAAATCAAGATGTCATCCACAAAGACGACTATGAAGCGGTCTAAGAATTCTTGAAAAACTCGGTTCATCAAGTTCATAAAGGAAACAGGTGCATTGGTCAAATCAAAAGGCATTACAAGGAATTCATAGTGGCCATAACGCGTGTGAAAGGCCGTTTTCTGGATGTCCTCCTCCCGAACTCTCAACTGATGGTACCTCGACCTCAAGTCTATCTTTGAGAAGCAACGAGACCCTCTAAGTTGGTGAAATAAATCATCTATTCTAGGTAGAGGATATTTGTTCTTAACGGTAGCTCAATTCAACTTGCGATTATGAATACATAACCACAATGACCCATCATTCTTCTTCGCAAAGAGAGCCGACACTTCCCAAGGTGATGTACTTAAAAGTTCTTGGAGTTGAATCTTCAAGTCATGCATTTTGGCAAGTGCAAATCTATATGGTGCCATGGAAATCAGCGTTGTACCAGGCACAAGTCAATGGAGAATTCGATCTCTCGGTAGTGCGGCAAACTAGTAAGATCCCCGAGAAAGAAATCCGGATATTCACAAACTACCCTAGACAATTCAATACAGTCTTCGTTACTCTCATTATCCAAGAGAGTCACAAGAAGACAGCTAAGCCCTCTCTTACCACTAGGGTAAAAAATTGGCAAAAAGTCCCTATCAGCTCGGTCACCCAAAAAATAAAAACAGTAACCACTTGAGGTGTACACTATAACTATCTGACGATAACAATCAATCACAACACAGTAACTGTATCCCCAACTGGTGACTCTACCTTGAGTGGAGGCGCTAATCGTACCACCTCTAAAGCCAATGTAGAAGCAAATGCAGTAGATATAAATGAATGTGATGCACCCGTATCTATCAACTCATCAGCCAAAGAATTACACACAATGAAAATATTTCTCACAACTGAGGATCCTAGTAACTGCTCTAGCGCAGTAACAACATACACGCGCCCCTGTGACCTCTGTTCAGCCTGCTCATCTCTCGGAGCATAGGCTTCTTATACAGACTAAGCTGGAGCAGCTCCCTGATTAGCTCATGAAGTCTAAACTGAATGAACCTGCCGATGGCTCTGAGTCTGTCTTGACCTGATGTGCCAGATGCATCTTCCAACTACAAGCAAGCTCTCCTCATGTGCCCTGACTGACCACAGTGGAAACAAGTAAGTCCTTGCCCTCTATTCTGGGACTGACTCTAAGATTGGTTAGGTGGGAGTGGTAACATCTTCTGCATCTCCCTTTTGTAAGCAAGAATTGGCCTTGTGACCCGGTTGGCCACACTTGAAACATAAAAAATTGCCTGGTGCATTCTTCCCTTGGCCCGCACTAGGCAAGGGAAAAGTAGATCTAGACTGCTGTGATTGGGATTAGGATCATGTTAAGTCTATAATCCCCCTGAGACTCTTGGCCCCTAGACCTCGAACCCCGAAGTCTCTCCTCTTCAGCATGCACTGTAATCTCTACATGTGCCGCTACCTCCACAAGACAGTCATAGTTCTAGATCATGTTATCGAAAACCTTGAATAGAATCTTGGTTCTCAACCTCTTCTCAAATTCTTTGCAACGACGCTTTTCCATTGCCAATAACTCAGTGCAAACTGGGACAAACTAGTGAAGGCCGCTTCAAACTCGGCAATGTATAGGTAAAGTTGCTTGTGGTCTTGAAACTCTTGCCTCAATCTCTCCCTAGTAGTGGGAAGTAGATACTTGTCTTGGAAAGCAACCACAGAGGCTTCCTATGTCGGCTCCACTTTACCCTTGGCGTACTTCCACCATTGACCCGCATCCCCCTTGAGGTAGTAACTCGCCAAAGTCACTCTTAGCTCACTATCTTTGATGTGAAGCATCTCAAATGTCTTCACCATTTGTTCGAGCCACTCATCCACTTTCTTGGGCTCGGGGCCACCGTGGAACTCATACGGCTTCGCTCACAAGATCTCTCTTGTGTAAGAGCTCACTCTTGACTCCACAACATTCTCTCGGACTTGGTTCTCCGCTCTCAACAAATTCATTGATTCCCTCAAAGCCCCCACCATTTCTTAAGCTTGGGCCCCAATTGCGGCTTGACTCACTTGCTCCAGAATCCCCTTGCCCTACTTGCTCGGCCATATTAGCTTGGCCGAACACTTTCTCTTTCACTGGAACCTCATGGACCGGTACTTCATGTGCACCTCAACGAGGCCTACCGCGTCTCTTGCCTCTACCACCATGAGCTTGACCCCTTCCTGACATCCTAATTAAGGAATAAAGTGAACAATTTAGCACATGAACTCAAATGTGCTCGCAACTTATCTCACATGTTCAATCATAACAATTCTATATATTTCCTTACCACATAAGCACTTAGTCACATAAACACATACAGATTATTCCATTGCGATGAAATTTGTCCCACAAAATACCAAGAATTCTTAGTAGAATGAGTATTGATCAAGTACCCTTCTAATGAGACCCCAAGGGATTTAATAGGTGCAAACCACATCCCAAAAGTTCAATCCCATACCCATCTAGTCATATAAGCATGTCATCACATAACCATTAAAATATGGAACATCTCCTAATCAAGCAAAATGAACCCATTGTGGCAAAAACGACCACTCCCCGCGAGCCCCAAGTATTAAAACTCGATAGTTCTGATACCAAGCTGTAACGCCCCCTCCTCCAAAAAAAAAAAAAAAATTACATAATAAAAGTACACCAACTACCACTGTTTATGGTGAACATGAGTAAATTTACAATATCCACATCAACCCCAAATCTCTAACATTAACATACATAATCATAAGAGAAATATGCATTCAACGACTTTAGTACAAGAATCTATAACATGTGAAATAACCAGCCAGAGGTAAATAAATGCCATCAAGGGCTACAAAGTACAAGGCTTAAGCCCGGTTACACAAAATGGTTGCTCAAACCACATACACATATCCCTTGGCTTGCAAAAATAATCACAACAAAACAAGAGCCTTGTGCTCTCAAAATGCACTCCACGCCCTTAATTTGGCGGGATCACCACACCTTTTCCTGCACAAAATCCCATAGGGTGAGAATAAAGCCCAGTAGAAAATTTTTAACAAGGTATATACATTTTATACAATTGTCACGAGATGAAATGCTTATGCCATGCTATGTTTTTAAAAGAAAGTCGTATCTTCATCTTTTTGGAAACCATCACGCATAATGAAATCTTGAAAATTCAACAATTTAATAATTTTAAATCAGGTTCAAGGGATGGTAAATATGACTCAGGTAATCCTAAGGTTGGTGTCTACAAGCAAGCATAACTAGCACTACCAAATCCCCACTTTATTGGTAGCTAACTGGAAGGCACGTGGTACGTCCTCCACGTTTGTTTTTGGTCTTTCAATACCAACTACATCCCCTATCCAGACTTACAAATGTATTTACCCCAAAAAGAAATCAATGAGATCTTGTTTCACAAACATTTCATTTCTCAACGTAAAAGTTTTTCAAGTCTCAAACCAAAATTCGTAATAACTAAGTGAATTGAAATGCCAATGCAACATATATTAATGCATTATAATATTTTTCCCATTTTCAATTCCCTCCACACAATCTTCCATTGTGATCAAAATTTTCATACCTCTATTCAGTATGGCTACATAGTTCAATCCCAAGGGATAGTGCAAACAATATCAACAATCATGTATTTCCCACATACCAACATCATTTTCTAAATTTGGTTTTCCAAGGTGAACCAACAAGAAAAACTCAATTTAATCATTTCTCAAATTTCCATGAAATCTCCTCGTTATATATAATCATAGGAATTTCTCAGTCATATATTCATCAAGTGTCAATTTCATAACATCTCAACATTTTCTTAAGAATCCTCAAATTTCTAGGGTTTCCACAAACTAGCTTTCTCTTCATTTCGATAGAGTTTTTCCAAGACAACACTCATCTTTAGCAATATAGCCCAAAATCTTTTTAGAAAGCATTGTAAAAACCCACTTTTAAAATCATCTACCACTCATGAGTCAAAACCAAGTTCAATACAGCAAGGGGAAATTCCATCATTTGTATAACTTGCAAAAATGTATATATAACTGAAAGAAAAATCCCTACCTCAAATTCTTAAAGGGAAAAGAGAAGAAAGCCCCAAAATCAATAGTGTTGAAACTCGATCTTCACCGTATACAATGTAGCTCTCAAATAGTTCTCCAACTTCGATAAAGGAACTAGGGTGAAAACTTTAATGGATTTGGAGAAATCATGGATTTAGTGAAGTTTGATGTAAGGAAAGTAGATAGAATGAAGAGAAATATGTTTTTAGAGAGAGAGAGATGAAGAAAAAGTGATATACACACAGCCCAAGGAGAAGAAAAGCAGGAAATTTTCGAACTCAGCATATTCCTGCACGTGTGCGCCTTCCCCTGCACGTGCGGTCTGCCCTTCACCGCACGTACGGCCCACTCCCCGCACCTGCTATTGCACATGCAATTATTTCAATCTTGCACCTCAGCTACCCCTGCTCACCGCACGTGCGGCCCAAGCCCTCACATGTGCGGTTCTGCCTTCCAACCAAAATTTTCACCAGCAGGACCGAGACATCCTGGATCTAACCTCACGCCTCCCAAAACAAGCGAAATTCAATTTAGGAATAAAATAGGGATGAAAATTTGAAAAAGGTTTAAGAAACAATAGACCCAAATGGTGAACAAGGCATCAAATTAATCCCCGACACTCTAACACGGCTAATCCTAACACAAACAAAAGAAGAACCAGATGGGTTACGTATTTGGTCATCACAGTACTTTTTCCAAACGTAATACTCTAATGTAACACTCCAAAGAAGGATGTGGGATTCTTCAAACCATTCCAAAAGGAGTACAAAAATTCCTTAGCAAGGTTTAGGGAAATATGTAATTTCAAACTATGGGTGTTACGTTTGGAAAAAGTACACTAAGGAGTTTTTTTAGTATTTTTGTGTATTATATTGAAGTATTACGTTTGTGATTACATTAATTGGAATGTTATGTTTGGAAAAAAAACACTAAAGATTTTTTTTAAGTGTTACATTATTACATTTGGGAAAAGTATACTAAAACATTAGAGTGTTACATTATTGAAGTGTTATATTCTTGTTCGTAATGTAGTATTTGTTTCAGAGGGAGAGAAAATCCAAAGTCACTATAATGCGGATTGCCCAAATGCGTTTTTTCAAATTTAAAGAAACTCACTTTTATTTCTCAAAAATTAAACTTAAATGTGTAAGTAACTACCCTTTTATGTAATTTTTACTTTAATGAGATTTTTGGATTCATAAGAAAAAATAAAAGACTAAACAGGTCATAAGATTATATTTTGAGATTTTTTAGTGTTTCACCCAAATTATTATTGTCATGCATTTAAACTAAGATAGATCAAAAGAAAATATATAAACAATAGCCACGTTTAATTTAGTTTTCATAAACATGTTTTATAAAAATTTTCTTAAATATTAAAAATTATTTTGATCAAATAAATAAAAAAATTAAAAATACTTTGTGGGGGCCGAATATTGGGAGATGTAAATAGGCCGAATAATTGGACCAGGAGAGTCGAAATATATACATCGCTTTCGGCCCTATTCGGCCAAATAGCCGGTTGAGTAAGGGGCCAAGTGGAAAGCGGTTTGCAGTTAAAGAAGCTGAGTAAATAGTTATACGGCGAATCGAAAGTGGGCCCAGCCCCGAGGCCCAAGAAGGAAAAGATATAAATAGAAGAGCATCAGCCAAAAAGAGGTATGTGAGAACCAGTACGCTTAACTTAAAATACAAGTAATCCAGAGAATAGAGACTGACTTGTCCGTCGGAGTGCTAATTCCGGCACCCCCGACCGGAGTGTTTATTCCTTTTCAGGTTGTTAGCTAAGGAACTCGAGTGCCCTAGTGGATTAAAAGAGTATTTCCAAACCACCTTCCCCACAATTGGTGCCGTCTATGGGAATACTCAACTACATCCATGGCGGGCGTAACGAAAGATCCTCCGATAGTCACTGACGAAACCACACAGAGAGATGACCTCACTCCAACAAACATGCTTGGACCGGAGACTATCGCCGCAAGACGCGCCTTGAACTTCGACTTACCCTCAACTTCAGCCCATGAGACAATGCAAGCGATCATGGAACAAGCAAAACAAAACGAACAGAGGTTGGAGAACATGATTGCTGAGAACGAACGTCTCCGTCAGGATTTGGCCTTGGAAGTGGCGAAGTCCAAACAAGCTATACGCCAAGATCCGGAACGACCTCTGAGGGCAGGTGGTCGACGACCTCGAGCCCGACAACAAGACACTGCCAGCGACTCCGACTCATTATCCCCGAAGCCCAAGAAGAAGGTACGACCCGAAACTACCAGTTCCTCTAAAGAGAGTCCACATATAAGGCGTAAGTGAAGACGAAATGGTTCAGACGAAGAGGACCAGCACGATCCCTTTGCGTGATGGATCGCAAAAGCAGTACTACCCAAGAAGTTTAAAGCCCCGTCTTTCACCTTGTACGATGGGAAATCGGATCCCACAAATCATATCCAACACTATAAGCAAGCCATGACATTGCATGCAAACGACGAAGCCCTCATGTGCAGAATATTTTCGAGTAGTTTGGGACCGTTGGCAGTCAGATGGTATTATAAGTTGGAGCCGGCGTCGATTAAGAGTTTCCATCAATTACAAAAAACCTTCAGGGCAAGATTCATCACCAACGAGGTCCAGCCAAAACAAGCCGACTCTCTCTAGGCAATACAGATCCAGCCAGGAGAAACACTAAAAGCGTATTTGGCGCGTTATTGGGAGTACTTTAATCTTGTTGATGACGCTTGCAACGACTGCATGGCCATCACCGCCTTTAAAATGGGTTTACATCCTGATAGTGCTCTCCGCAGCTCCTTGACTAGAAGACCCCCTAAAATAGTCTGGGCGTTGATGAAGAAAGTTAAGGAATACTGCAAAGTGGAAGATGACGCCTTGCGAGTTAAAGCTGGAAACGTGGCCAACAAGCCAGCCCCTTCTGAAATTGCTCAGCCGTTAAATTCTCTACCACCTCAGAGCCCCGAACCACAGTATCGGGCTAAACGAGACAGGAAACAGGGTTCTCGCCGATCAAGCGACCAATACCCCCACCGAGCAAATGAACAACTGCAAGTCGATGGAAGACGCACAAGACGTGCATACAAGAAATACACGGAGTTGTCGGAGCTGATCAGCGCAATTATGCCCAAAGTCTAGCACCTTCCGTTCTTCAAATGGCCGTTCAAAATGGTGGGACCTCACGAAACGAGAAGACGAGATAGGCGGTGCGAGTATCACAAGGATCACGGCCATGATACTGAAAGCTGTTATGCATTGAAGGATCACCTAGAGAAATTGGTACAAGATGGTCGGCTACAACAGTACGTCCGAAATGGCAACCCAACCAAAGCAATAGCCTTACGACAGGATTCACCTCCACTCGGCGTGATCTACATGATTTACAGTCTACCAATGTCATCCACGGTGCATACGATTTAGTCGAATCCCAAACCTCAAAATCAACTCACTCCAGCTAAACGGCCCTATGAAGCTGCGAGCATTGCTTTCGATGATTCAGATTTGGCCGGAGTGACACTTCCACACATCGATCCCTTGGTAATCAAGTTATGCGTAAACCGATTCACCATTGAGCGCATACTCATTGACCCGGGAGCACATCGGAAGTTATGTATTACAAGACATTCACCAAACTCGGCTTCTCTGAATCGGATCTTTCTCTAGCTCCTTACCCATTATTCGGCTTCAACGCGAATTCGGAATACCCGTTGGAGAAGATCACACTACCCGTTCGAGCGGGCTCCTGAACAATGGATGTGGAATTCTTGGTCGTCAAGCTGCCATCGCCATATAATCTCATCATGGAGCAAACTTGGTTGCATACTATGCAGGCCGTGCCAAACACCTATCATCAGCTGCTATGCTTCCCGACAGAACGTGACATTGAGCAAATCCGTGGCTCCCAAAAATCGGCACAAGCATGTTATCTCCTTGCTGGAAAGACGCCAAAAGAATTGCAAGTGAATTCTATTGAGGTGTCGGATCGAGAGAGCCTCGACGATGTTGGGCGGCTCCCAAGTGAAAAGGCCACGGAAGCCCTAGATCGAGTTGAGATTGACGGCAACCCAGGCAGGTTCTTCATGGTACGCGCCTCCCTGAATCAAGCTGACAGGCAGCAGCTAATTTCCTTCCTAGTCGGCAACCTTGATGTATTTGCATGGACTCCATATGAGATGTCGGGTGTAGATCCGTCAGTTTCGCAGCACCGTTTAAATGTTGACCCTAAATGCAAGCCGATTATTCAAGAAAGCCGGCGGTCAGCTACAGTGCACACTACTGCCGTTGTTGAAAATGTTGACAGGTTGCTTGACGCCGGAGTTATCAGGGAAGTGACCTACCCCACATGGCTCTCGAATACTGTGGTTGTGAAGAAAAAGAATGGGACTTGGCGTGTCTGCATTGATTTCACGGACCTAAACAAAGCTTGCCCCAAGGATTGTTTTGCCCTTACCCAGAATAGACCAACTTGTAGATGCTACAACACGTCGTCAGCGTATGAGCTTTCTTGATGCCTACAGAGGCTACCATCAAATTGCCATGCATCTGGAGGACCAAGACAAAACTGCATTCCTCACCCCAAGAGGAACCTATTGCTATAAGGTTATGCCTTTTGGGCTGAAGAATGCAGGGGCAACTTACCAAAGGTTAGTCACTACCATGTTCAAGGAGCAACTTGGCCATACTATGGAAGTTTACATTGACGATATGGTGGTAAAGTCCAAAGAAGAGCAAACTTATCTAGCCGATTTGGAAGAGACATTCGACATTCTACGCAAATACAGAATAAAGCTGAACGCTTCCAAATATGCCTTTGGGATCAGCTCTGGCAAATTCTTGGGTTACATTGTCAACCACCGAGGAATCGAAGCCAATCCGAGGCAAATCACCACAATCCTGGAACTCGGCTCCCCTCGATCGGTCAAGAAGGTTCAGAAGTTAATGGGGATGGTCGCCGCACTCAACAGGTTCATCAGTCATTCCACGGACCACTATCGACAATTCTTTCAAACACTACGGCAAGGCAAAGCTTTTGAATGGACCTCCGAGTGCGAAGCCGCTTTTAATGGTCTGAAGGCTTATCTCCAATCTGTACCACTTTTGACGACGCCATTGGCAGGCAACCCACTCATTTTACATCTGGCCATCTCCGACCGGACTATCAACGCCGTATTGTTAAAGGAACAGCTTGGAGAGCAGCGACTAGTGTATTGTTTGAGCAAGGCAATGGTTGACACCGAAACCCGCTACCTTCCACTGGAAAAACTCATCCGAACCCTAGTTATGGCGGCAAGAAAACTGATGCACTACTTCCAGGGGCATAACATCGGGGTACTAACAGATTACCCTCCGATCAAGATGCGTAGTACGTACATCGTAGCATTTTGAAATGGGCCCTCAAACTCGGCCAATATGATATTCAATTTCTGCCTAGAACCTCAATCAAGGGGCAAGTGCTTGCTGATTTTGTAGCCGAATTCACGGGAGGTGTTGCCGACTTCAAGATCGACCAAACTCAACCCAAGCCGAATTGGAGAATTTATGTGGAGGACATTTGGCAGCTGTATTGTGACGGGTCATCCAATCAACGGGGCAGTGGAGCCAGAGTAGTAATCATGGCTCCCGACGGCGCAATAATTGAGCAGGCCGTCAAACTCAGCTTCGAAGCATCAAATAACGAGGCCGAATACGAAGCCCTTCTAACCGATTTGCGGAATGCACATCTTCTAGGTGCTCGGCGTTTGCTTGTATTTTGCGATTCAAAACTAGTGATCAATCAACTAAAGGGGGAGTACGCGGCCAAAAATGATCGTATGGCAGCTTACATGAAAATGGCTAACTCCTTACCAACAAAATTTGACCATCATGAATTGAATCAAATAACTCGTGATCAAAACACACATGCAGATACCCTGGCTTGCCTAGCCTCCACCATTAACTCAGAGATTAAACAGACCATCGAAGTAGGTTTCATCCCAGAGCCGAGCATTGGCCTTTCGAAGGAAGTCTATGTCAACGTCATAGAGTCAGGACCGAGTTTGATGGACCCCGTTGTTGCATTCCTGTCTTTCAAACAGCTCCCAACGGACAAGAGAGAAGTGAACAAGTTGTGAAACAAAGCCCTGCAATACTACTTGGATCCGCAAGGGAAGCTTTATAAAAAATCCCTTTCTGGTCCAAATCTGGAATACGTGCATCCGGACAAAGTTGAAGAGCTTCTTACTGAAATACATGAAGGCAGTTATGGCACACATTCTGGCGGGCGCTCTTTGGCTCATCGAGCCGTGACACAAGGGTATTACTGGCAGACAATGAGAGCCGATGCCGAATGTTACGTGAAAAGTACAAACAGTGCCAGAAATTCTCTCCTCTGAATCACTTGCTTGCTGAAGAGTTAAGCTCCATAACCAGCCCTTGGCCGTTCGCTCAATGGGGACTTGACATCGTCAGATCACTGCCTCGTGCTCCAGGTAACAATCGATTTCTGATCGTCGCGACTAATTATTTCACGAAATCAGTAGAAGTAGAGGCACTAAAGCACATCCGAGATATCGACGTAAAGCGTTTTGTATGGAGAAATATCATAACGAGGTTCGGCATTCCTAGAGCACTTATATCAGACAACGGCACCCAGTTTGATTGCGGAGTCTCCAGTATGGTATTCAACCCTACTTCTCCACCTTGGCTTATCCACAAAGTAATGGCCAAGCTGAAGCCTCTAATAAAACCATTTTGGACAGCATCAAAAAGAGGTTGGAGAAGGCGAAAGGCCAATGGGTTGAAGAACTGCCGAGTGTATTATGGGCTCATCGCACAACACCAAGACATTCCACCAGGGAAACGCTGTTTGCTTTGTGCTTCGGAACACAGGCAATCATCCCCTTGGAGATCGGTTTCCCAACTTTGAAATCAAGAGTTTTTTATTTGGGCCAAAACGACATGATGTTAGCCTTGGACTTGATTTTAATTGAAGAACGGAGAGACCGCGCCCTTGCTTCCATGGCACGGTACCGGCAGCAGCTTGCTAAATCATATAATCAGCGTGTTCAACTGCGCCGCTACACACCAGGAGAGTTGGTCCTAAAGAAAGTGCTTCTAGCTGCCAAGAATTCGGCCGACGGAAAATTGGGACCTAATTGGGACGGCCCTTATCAGATCGATTCAGTCACGAGAGTAGAGGCATATCGGCTCAAAGACATGTCTGGGAGGAGTCTGCCACGACCTTGGAATTCCACACATTTACAAAAATTCTATCATTGACCCCACTTGTGGGGCTTGATACTTATACGTATTTCACTTTTGCAATGCAAAGTTTCCCGTTTCCTCATCACGCAATTCAGTTCAAAAGTCTTCGAATTCGGAACGCCCTTCGTGTATATCACGATTAGCCAATAAAAGTCTTCGAATTCAAAGCCCCATCGGTGCATGACACCTTTGGGCCAATTAAGCCTCCGAATTCAGAGCGCCCTTCGTGGATATCACGATTGGCCAATACAAGTCTCCGAATTCGGAGCCCCATCGGTGCATGACACCTTTGGGCAGATTAAGCCTCCGGATTCAGAGCGCCCTTCGTGGATATCACAATTGGCCAATACAAGTCTCCGGATTCGAAGCACCATCGATGCATGACACCTTTGGGCTGATTAAGCCTCAGGATTCGGAGCACCCTTCGTGGATATCATGATTGGCCAATAAGTCTCCGGATTCAGAGCCCCATCAGTGCATGACACCTTTGGGCCGATTAAGCCTCCGGATTCGGAGCGTCCTTCGTGGATATCACGATTGGCCAATAAGTCCCCAGATTTAGAGCCCCATCGAAGCATGACACCTTGGGCCGATTAAGCCTCTGGATTCGGAGCGCCCTTCATGTATACCACGATTGGCCAATATTTAAGTTTCTGAATTCGGAGCCCCATCGGTGCATGACACCTTTGGGCCGATTAACCCTCCGGATTCAGAGCACCCTTCATGGATATCACAATTGGCCAATATTCAACTCTCTAGATTTGGTGCCCCCATCAGTGCATGGCACTTATGGGCCGAATAAGACTCCGGATTTGAAACCTCATTCGCAAACAATTATTGGCCGAATAAGACTCCAGATTCGGAGTGCCCTTCGTAGATAAAAAGCCTTCGAATTCGGAGCCAGAGCCGCGCATAACACGTCCCGATTCGGCGCGCCATACACGAAAGTTGAAGCATACAAATATTCAAAGTGAAATGCTCCGTTAAGTTGAGTCGGCGAAAACCGTATACATGTTAGAACATACGAACATTCAAAATGAAATGCTTAATTAGGTTCAGCTGGTGCAAACCGCATAAACAAGTTAAAACATGCAAACATTCAAAATAAGATGCTTAATTAAGCATGCAAACATTCAAAATGCAACGCAAACATTTAAAACGAAATATTTTATTAAATTAACAAATATAACCAATGAATACATTCAGTTCAGTACATTGGAGCGTTTACAATATGTTCAATTCTATTCAGCGTCACCCTCGTCATCGCTCTTCTCAATTTCGAAAACGCCATCAGGAAAATGACGACATTGGTATAATGGCGACGCTGATTCAACTCTCGTTTCTTGGAGAGCCTCTGCGGCTTGAAGAGCCTTGATCCATCCATGCCTAAAGCCCCGGTTCACGCATCAGCAGACCTCCTATGCAAATTTCTCTTTGGTCTTGTCTATCCCAACTTTCCGGCCGCCGTGGAAGCCTTTTTCATAACCCATGGTCCTTGCATTTTCTACGGCAAACATGCTTGCCGTATCTCGATCAGCAATCGCGTGACTTAACAGCCATTGGGTCACTCTCTCCTCCACGACTGGGTTAGATTGACCTGACGCATGTGGCTTAGTGGTTTGAGTCTTCCAAAGCTCCTTAAACTCACGCTCGGCCTTCTCTACGCGAGCTTCCAAATTTTGAATTCGTTTGTCCTTCTTCCCTATTTCTCGCTGCGCGGCGCGCAGGCGTATGGCGACTTCATAGGCGGTATACTGCCCTTTCATTGCCCCATGGATGCCCTCCCGAAACACTTCGAAATCCTGTCGACCAACCATTAATTCTTTGGACTTCCGATGGAAAAATCGCCACACGAACTCAACTGCTATACCTGGGTCATTAACAATAGAATCCGCCTCCGTCATCACTTTATTCCCCACAAAAACCGCAAAACACAACGGTCACGACGTCACATCGGGCACATTTCTCAGTCGCAGACGCGAGGAGCTTCTCCGTTGCTGTTTCTCTTTTCGGGGTGATCTGCTTCGACGACTTGGGGGCTGACGTTTTTCCTGTTCCCTGGACGTCCTACCTTCCGCACGTGTGGGTTCGCTGCTGCGATTCATCTCAGTGTCTAGCTCAGCCAATGTTCGCCCTTCTCCTCTGCTGTTGAAGAACAGTCTATTTGACATTCGCACATATCTAACCTTCCGCAACAAGCTGGTTTAAATTGAATTTGAACATGATAAATTGAATCACTGGTATGAAAAACTCACCCCATTTATTTCTAATGCGTGCAGAACCCCCGAGGCAACTTCATTAATGCTAAACTCAAAAAGCCCGATGCCGATCGATTTATGCCGCAGCCACTCCATGAGATAATAATATTCGACTTTTTGAGCTCATGCACTGGCTAGGGCAAAGGCGGTTATTAATCTGATCGGCCAAATATCAGAGCCCGATACCGATCGATTTATGCCGCAACCACTCCATGAGATAATAATATTCGGCTTTTGGAGCTCATGCACTGGCTGGGGCAAGGGTAGATTTATTAATTAGATCGGCCAAATATCAGAGCCCTATGCCGATCGATTTATGCCGTAGCCACTCCATGAGATAATAATATTTGGCTTTTGGAGCTCATGCACTGGATGGGGCAATGGCAGATTTATTAATCTGATCAGCCAAATATCAGAGCCCGATGCCGATCGATTTATGCCACCGCCACTCCATGAACTAATAATATTTGGCCTTTGGAGTTGATACACTAGCTGGGGCAAGGGCAGATTTAGTAATCTGATCGGCTATTCGACGATGGTAAATTACTAAACTGCCTAATTATCTAATCAGCAAGTGCACACGAATGTTTTATCCAAAGAAGCAAAAAGCAATACTATGCATCAATAGAAAAATTAAGCACAAGTAATAACAAAAAAAAAAAAAAAAAAAAAAATTCATTAGTAAATTGGGCACAGACTGTAGCCATTTTACATGTGAAAACTACTAGATAAAAAGCAACAAGTTTACAAGGAAATGCTTAGCAAAAACTTAAAAACTATAGCCATACATAAAAAACTACTAAACGAAAAGCTGTAACATTACATTCAAAATCCTTAAACAAAAATAACTACGGTCGCCCTAATCATTCCTTGGAGTCAGACTCCAGCGGCTCAACATCCACTTGCTCGTATGGAATCGGCATAGCCAATGTCACATTAGCAGCAGCAAGGGCTTTGAGCCAGCCGTGTTTGAATCCGCAATTCTCAAATTTGGGGACTTCCTCCACATAATTTGCGAGGGCAGCGCTTTGCCTAGCTTTGTACGCCCTCGAAGCCTCTGAGTCGGTTACTTCCTTCACCGCCTTCGATTCTGCCAAGTTCGCTTCAAGTTTGGTGATCGCCTCTTAGGCTAACTTGAGCGCCGCTTCGCTCGCGTTCGCCCTCTACTCGGTGGCCAATTTGAGCTGGTCTGCATTTCTTGCCCTCTCCATCTTGGCCCCGGCCCTTGCAGCTTCCACCTTCGCCTTTGCCGCTTCGAACTCGACACAGCTCCTTTGGCCCTCAACTTCAGATTGTAAACAGCCAATTCGTTTGATGGCGTCGTACTGGCGACTGCCTATCTGAGTTATCCTTCCGATCGTATACAAAATAGGAGATTAAAACCAAAATATATGCATAAAAGGGAAAGGCAAGATCAAGATATTTACCAGAAGAGTTGAACATCAGCGACGGGTGGAACTTCAAATCGAATTTCCTCTGCTCGAACGGCCTCTACTCTCCGCCGTGCGGTCATTCGTTCGACATTTCTCTTATTGGCGAGTTGTGTGAGTGACAACCCGGTCATGTCTTCAGGATACGCGTCGGGGAGATCTTCTAATCCAACAAAGACGTCGTCATAAACGTCCCCTCAGCCCGAGGTGGATGGAGGATTGGCTGAATTGACGCCAACTTTCTCAAAGGCTACCCTTAAAGCCTCGTCTACTTCGGCCTCAGACTCACCTGATTCTTCAGCGATGCCAGTGACTTCCGCACGCTTCGAGTTGAATCCGTCGAAACCAATTTGGCGCAAGTTCTTGAAGTTGGTTAAAATAAGAGCCATAAGAAACTCTTCACCCCTTAGAATCGGGATGTTTTCTGATGCTGAGAACGTCGTGTATGTTGGCTCGTACCGAAGAAGAATGTGGGTCACCCTCTTTTGTTTCTGGAGCCTTGGACGGCCGAAGTATTTCAGCGCGACTTTGATCTCCGTAAGAATGGCGTCGTCGGTCGAAGTCAAGACTTTCTTCAAATCGTTTCCTACACAAACCAAACCATGAGACCGAAAAGATAAAGTCTTGTATATACAACAAAAATAAGTGCAAATATGGCAACCTAGTTCGCCCCTCCATCTAGGAATAGGATTTAAACGGTCCTCGCCCTCGCCGAATTCCTAGTTACCTTGGACAACGACCATGACATCATCGACTCACTTGCCAGAGCTGGAAAACATGGTCACTAATTGATGGTCGGTGTCCTTGGCCCTGAGGAAATAACGCCCATGCCGGCTCGAAGACTTGGCCAAGGCATAACAATGCCGAATAGCAGATATGCCGAGGTTAATCCTAAGGCGACAATTTAACTCTATAATCTCCATTACGATTCTAAAAAAGTTGACATTGGGTTGGAAAGGGATTAGACCCCAATGGTGAAGGACAGCCCTGAGGAATGGGTGAAAGGGGAAACGGACTCCACCATCTGCGATTGATAGGAGAGGGAAGACGATTGTGATTTCATCTTCCCTCTCCATATCAAGGGTGCCGTCTGTCACGAGTGACAGACAACGTCATCAAGGATGGAAAAATGGCGTCGAAAGCCAGAAATTCGATTCGTAGAGAGGAGATCTTTCAAATGTTTTGCCATTTCCTTCAGCCTATAGAAGTATGCTAAACCAAAAACAAACCAGGAAAAAGGATTCAAAGCAGAAAGGGAGAGAACTTACAAGAGACGAAGAGGACAGTGAAGGATTAAAGGAAGTTGCAGAGGTAAGACGGAAGGCAGTCCAACGACTTCAAGCACCTAAAAATGTGTATGTATTAGAAAAGACGTCAAAATTTTAAATCACAATAAATTGAAGTGTACGAAGAAGCGGGAAGTCGAAATGATAATCGAGAGGCGTGTGCTCTGACATCTTCGTTGGAATGAGGTTAGTCGCCGAATTTCGGCTCTGACTTTTCGAGTTCGAAACCAAACACTCCAGCTAACTGTCGTTAGTGAAGTGCTTGGGGGGCAATTGTGGGGGCCGAATATTAGGAGACATAAATAGGCCGAATAATTGGACCAGGAGAGTCAAAAGACATACATTGCATTCGGCCCTATTCGCCCAAATAGCCGGTTGAGTAAGGAGCCGAGTGAAAAGTGGTTTGCAGTTAAAGAAGTCGAGTAAGCAATTATACGGCGAATCGAAAGTGGGCCCAGCCCAAGGCCCAAGAAGGAAAAGATATAAATAGAAGAACATTAGCCAGAAAGAGGTATGTGAGAATCATTACGCTTAACTTAAAATACAAGTAATCCAGAGAATAAAGACTGACTTGTCCATCGGAATGCTAATTCCAGCACCCCCGACTGGAGTGTTTATTCCTTTTCAGGTTGTTAGCTAAGGAACTCGAGCACCCCAGTGGATTAAAAGAGTATTTCCAAACCACCTTCCCCACACACTTATATTTTTATATGATTTTATCTTTTAATATATCTAAAAGATATTTCTAAAAATGTTGCAGATTCTGCTTCCCTTATGGTATTGAAAAATATCTTTTTGATTTTATTTTTATCAAATTAATTTTTATTTTTTTAAAAAAAATCTTTTTTTTTTTTTAAGTAACAAACCAAACAAGCCAAACATGTTTAGTCAAGTCAATATGGTTTATCTCAAATGAAGATCTTGTACTCATTTCAATAAAAAAAAAGGGAAATAACTTGTCAATGGATCAGAGAAAAAACATTACCAAAAGATGATAATTATTATAAATACTAATAATTAAAATTATTAATTTTTCCTTTAATATGTAATAACTTTTTAGGGTTATTACTGATTGGCAATTTCCCCCTCTAAAAACCTGAGATCATTAAGACTAAAACAAAGTATGATTCGACCCATCAATGGATGTAGAAATGATCTGACACCCTTTTTTCTTTTACCCCTACAACCCCACAGAAACATGTCAGTTAGAGATAGAAGCCAAAAAAAACAAAAAGTTGGTCAATCACAATGCATTGGGGGTGGTAGGAATTCTCCAAAAAAGGGGTCCCAACCTTTTTCCTCAATTGGATGAGAAAGCTGCATAGATACACAAAACACCTAGAAATTATTAGTTGGTTCACAGATAGCGTCGCGTGGTGCTTTTTGTGGATTGCAATTAGTAGATGGGGTGAGATTCACAATTTTATGTTGGGTGATTGGAAAATATGAAGGGATATGATGATTTGTGATTAGTCATAAACATAGCCACGTGATGTCCCTAAACCAACAAATAATTTTTCCAAAACACCAAATAACATATACAACTAGAATTTTATTATATATATATATACATGTATTTGGTGAAACATAATTTTTATCAAAATTTCAACTAAAATTATGTCAAAATGATATTATTATATAATAAATCTTTTTGATGAATGTTCAAAATAAATTAATATAAAATTATTTCTATCATTCACTATAATTTTCGGTTCCTATGTCATTAATTACTAAAATAGTTGATCAATTTGAAAAGTACATAATAATAATAATAATAATAATAATAATAATAATAATAATAATAATAATAATAATAAAAAATACAAAAATATGTAACAACTCTTCATTTTATCACGTTTTTTATTGTCTTATTTTTTTTTATTTTTTTTTAATGTTTATTCACGAAAGTCAGTCGAGTTGTTAATGGTAGAATAGCTTACACCATTGCAAAGCACTAAATGCTTGAACTTTTGTGAAAACCCAACCCGTATTATGCTTAATTATATATGTGTTTATGTGTTTAATATAGATTTGCAAGGTTAAGTATGTGAATTATGTGATTTTGGATTTATATCTGTTGAATGTAAGAATATATGTTGCAATTACAACTTTGAATTGAAATTGATAGCCTTAGAGGCACTAGAAACCAAAATCAACTTCATATCTGTGATCTGCATGATTTTTAGAGCTTATGGTGAAATTTTGTAAAATTATAATTCGTAATGATTAAATTAAGATTTATGAGTTAAGTCATATATGTGTATAACCCTTATGTTCTTCATTCTTGTTGAGAGCTTTGCTAGAGTGAGTTAGAGAAAGAAGAAGAGAAAAAACTAGGGATTTGAAGGAGAATCAAGGGGCAAATCTTAGATTTGAGTTAAGGTATGGTAATCTACTTATAATCTTTGATATAGCTCCCTTTTCTTGAATCAAGAGAAGATTAGAATTTTGAATTTAGGTTTTGGGTTATGTAATGATTTGAGCTAAATGCACGAAATGGACCCCTAATCCCTTCATGTTTGTTTGATTTAAGGTCAATCTTGTGATTAATCCATGAAACTATTGAAAGATCATCCATGGGTATATATATTTTGAGTTTTTATATGAAATTCATGAATGTATTAAGAATATGAGATCATTAATTTAATGTTAAGGCAAGATTGGTATGTTTGAAGTGAAATTGCACTTGAATCATGTTAGTATATCATGTTTATCATGTTTTTGAGTCAATTTTGCTTGATTTTGGCCTTGTAATGGAGTTTGGTCATTTAGGGTTGAAACTCATTTTAGATTGTCTAGTTTTTGCCCAGACCGCTCGTCCGGCCACGGGCTTCGCACGATCGGAACAAGAACAAATTTGGCAAGTTGCATTCTACACGCTTGAGCGGTTCACAGTTCTGCACAAGCAGATCCTAATCGCTTCAATAGTTGGACCGGCCGTACGTGCGGCTAGGCAGGGGAGAAAATCCTGCTTTCTTGTGTTGACCTTTCCGACCTTTTACATGTATTCTTAACCATATGTAAACCCTCCGGAGTATGAATGATGATTTGAAACCAATGGAAAAAGGTTGTGAATCTCTAAAAGAGAAATGTACATGATGAACAAATTATTTATCGAATGTGTATGTGACATATTTTGTATAGGTCATGTGTCGGAGGAAGCACCGCAAGCTCAAACGCACTGTGAGTAATAATATTGTACATATATGTTCTTAATTGTGTACCTTGAGCCACGAGCCATGAATGGTGAATTATGCCGACATCGTGTTTTGATCAAGATAAATCAACTTCATAAATATTATATGACATGTGCAATGTGGACCTAAGGTCATTCCGTTTATGCTATGATATGTTCGGGCAGGGGCGTTACATAATGACATGGTAATATGTGCGCCGAGACTATTCAGACTTATGTGGGCCTGAGGCCGTTCTATTCATATGTAATGGGCCTAAGGCCGTTTTGTTCATATGTAATAGGCCTAAGGCCATTCTATTTATATGATGGGCCTAAGGCCATTCCGTGTTATATTGGACCCGAGGTCGTTCCGTATTATGATTATGGATATTATAAGAACCTTATGATCATCTATCGACAATGCTTTACTATATTATTACTCACTGAATTTTGCTCACCCAATATTATGTATGCATATGTACGTGATCCGCAGTATAGAGCTCACCTTTAGAGTCAGCTTCAGATGCTATTTTGTGAACCTATCGAGTCACGTCACCGAGATGGAATTTTTGTATTTGACTCACATTATGCTATTATGGTCTTGGGATATGTAAACGATATATATGAAATTTCTTGTGGTACTTATATTTTTGCATGGGTATGTAAATGATGTGAATGTGTTATGGTGTAAGTTTTATAATTTTGCTCATGTTGGCATAGCTCAATGGACTTCTTCATTTGTTTTATGCTTTCGTTTATGACCCCATTATTATAATTACTCTGTATGTTTGTTTGAGGTTGAAGGTAATCAAGTGATTACTGGTCGGCTATGATCTAAACTTTTAGGGGTGAGTTCGGGTCATGACACTTTCCCTTAAAGAGAATTGAACTCATAACCTCTCTATTGAAACTAAACCCTTAAGATAATTATGGTGACCAACTAAGTTAGACCTACTTGGCTTCATTTTATCACCTTAAAAAAACGAACCTATTAGTGTGGACTATTTGTTAATATTATTTTTGAAAAATGATTAAATTACAAATACACTTGTTGAGATTTGGTTAAAATAGTTAAAATACTAATTGTTCCATGTGATTTTTAAAATGGGAGCTTTTTTGATAAATCCTCTTTCTAAGAGTTTTATTTCATTCAACCCATATTCTTTTTTACTATTCCATTAGATACTTGTAGACGCGCCCGAATGTCCCGGGAGAAATCCCATTTTGTTCATTTGGCTCACTACGATTCGAGACTCAAATGTCATGGTTCTGAATCTAATCCCACAAGATGCAATGCGAGATCGATAAATCACCAAAGAGTCCAAATCTGGCAAATCATTTTGAAAAACAGATTTTTAGAAAGAAATGCCAAACATGGACTGCTTTGCCAGATACAGAGTCGCTATCTAAATATTTTGTTTTGGGAAAATTTAGGAAACCCTGACTCGTGCCTAAGGCCACGTGTCCTTCATCACCAAAGTTGCCTCGGCTCGGGAACTTGGGTACAATTGGGGAAGGTCATTTCATGAGCACCCCCGCTCGCCCGATCGAAGATCGGCCACTACTAAGCATGATATCGAGTTTTTGAAAACACATGCGTTCTTATTCTGGTTATTAACCTAGAATTACTATGTGATACGCACAGCATACAAGTATAGACCAGATTACCTAAGTTGGAACAAAGCATTGCATATTCGTTTTGAAAACGGTTTGCTACTCGCAAGTAGGCTAAAATTCAGATTTTGCCACCCTCAAGTGGGCTTAGAAAACATGGTGATTTGCCACTCTCAAGTGGGCTTAAAACTCGCAATCAATGAATTGTTCCAATTCAAGTAACCCAACCTTCACCCACATGCATTCATGCAGTTATATCACATACGCACATAGCCTCATGGTAAGCATGCTATCATGGCAGTCACTCACACACATGCAAGGATGCTAAAGCATAAACACTTATCGAGTACTCTGAGCCAAAGAAAGAAGCTAATTAGAAATCATGCATGAATCCTAACTATGCTAAGAATGCCTAATGCAACACATGCAAAAATGCAACTACAATAGGCTCGGCTATTCTAAGATGGCATATGAGATGCAACAATCGATACATGTATTCAATCTTGGAATTGAAATACAATGGCTTATCATGATGCACCGAGCACGGTGCATGCAATGAATGAATGAATGCAAACATGTGAACATATAGATGCTAATTGAAACATGTCCTAAAACTAACCATCATAAGCTAGTAAATAAAAGGAAGAAAGACGTGGGGTTGGAAGACATGCATCACACACATACACGCTTATTACAAAGTTAAGCCCTCTCGCGGAGGGTCGAATAAATAATCTGAATCGACTAATTAACTAACTATTCTAGCTAATTAATTATTACACAACCAAAATTGAAACAAATATACATTCTAAGCTAACAAAACACTGAAATGGCCTCATGACGACAGATGCATGCACGCTCGAATCACCTCGCTTGGAAATCCATCGCGATGCCCCAACTTGCCCCTATTTGCAACTGGTCCCAGAACACTGCACAAAGCTCCAAAAGGCTGAAACTCTACCCTGGGAATCTGTGGGAAGGCTGTCGACTAGCTATTGGCCTTGGAGACCACCTGCCGACCACTTTTTATGCTGAAAACCATAAAAAGTGGTCGGCCAACCACTTTATCTGGTCGGCCAACCAGTTTTTGCTGCTGGTTTCTGGTTTGCTGCAACAGAGAGCAAGATAGGGGCATGGCAAAGTATTTGCAGTATGTGTGTGCACAACCACCCTCCCTATCATGTAACAAACTTAAGGGGGTGTGGTTCTCGACCGTCGGGCCACCAATCACGCATTTCAATGCATGATGGCCGAGAGGCGAAGTTGCACAATTCAATATGGAAATGATTGCACAAGTAAACACATAATGCCTAAAACTCTATCATGAGTAATCAAAAGCGTCGGCGACCGGGAATTAAGGCACGTTTCATCACTTGAAGTATGAAACGTCCCTCGTTTTCCGTGTTTGGACTAACACCTATTCCAAACACAATGCAAGCAACATGGCAAACATGCAATGTAACTACATAGCATACACAATGCTATGGACAATATGGCATACTCAATGCAATATGATCATGGCATGCTCAATGCAAACAATAACATAACATGCACAACGCATTATGACATGGCATACACAATGCAACAATAGACTTAAACCAAGATGGATAGGCCTCAACCATGCCCAACTCAGTGGCTAATGGATGATGAAATCAAAGCAACAAGACACACACAAGCATGCACAAATGCAAAGGCTCCAAGCCAAGGGCACAAGATACAACTCTCCAAGGGTATGGCAAGGATGAAACATGGGACACAATGGCATATACTTCAGCTCTAGAATGGCATGCAAAATGGTCCCAAATCATGCAAACAACTCACCCGATGCATGTTGGATGGCACAATTACCGAAATTAGTGAAGTGCATTACACTAGAGGTATGCAAAGCAATGCCCAAATGACCAAACCAACCCCAAACAGTCCCTATGCAAACCCAAAACAGTGGCAAAATGGACTAAAATGATGGCTTGTAATGCACAAAAATGAAGCCCATGCAATAGCCCAAAAATGAGGCATATAAGCACAACTCTCAAACGCATTTAAAGAGTAATAAACATGAGAATATGGCAACCTTATACGCTCTGAAATATCATGCTCAATGATGCCAAAACATAGAAAAACCCCAAGTTAAGCATGCAAGGGGGTTCAAAATTCAAGGCTAGGCAAGGGTATTACACTACAACCATGCATGGCAAGCATCATTCGACCAAGAGGCCTAAAAATAGAGCTGAGGCAGCCCAAAAGATGAACAAAATCAGTTTTAAGTATGGCCAAAATGTGCTACAATCAAGGGCCAAAACCACATGCAATGTAAGCTAGTGAGCATGGTTTACACTACAAGCATGTGAAGCATTTAGGAGGCCACTGAACCAGCAAAATACAGAGGTATGACATGCCAAATAATGACCAAAAACTCACTGAAACATGATCAATGCATGCAAGAATGACATACTCCTTTGATAAGCTATGAAGAGGGTTATTCTACACATGCAAGAGACACACCCAAGGTGACAAAACCAACTCTGGAAAGAGCCTAGGCAGGCCCTAAAAGTCACTGAAAAGAGCCTGAAACAAGGCTTGGAGGTGTGCAAATGAAGGAAGCTTCTTTGTAAGGCCAAAAATGCTAGTAAACAAGACAACAAGAGAGGGTCACCCCTCTCTGATTTAGGCCCTCAAAACTACATTCTCACCACTAAAAATCACTGGATTTTAGTGGTAGGAAGGCCAAGCAAAGATGAAATCAAAGGCTTTAGGGCATGGCACAAAACAAGGCTATTTAAAGCATGCAAAAGGGTAGATGACCTTCAACACCAAAATAGTCTTAAACAAACATCAAAAGGGCCTCAAAACAAGACTTTTTTCAGTTGACAACAAAGCTCAAATATGCATGCAAATAAGGCTAAGAGATGGATCAAAATAAAGCTTAAAAGAGGGAAAAAGTGTGTTACCCTTGAAGCTCAGCAAGACAGCAGGCTTCTTGACCAAAAACCAACTCTTTGAGACCTCTCAAGACCCTCCAAGAACCTTAGAACAATGGTGGTGGTGTGGGGCTATGAGGTGTGGTGTAATAGGTCAAGAACAAAACCCTTTTGAACCCAAAATAAAAAGATATAGAGGAAGTGTATGCAAACCTTAGACAAATTTCTCAACTTGGTATAAGGAGAGGAGGAATTCCTTTATAGACAAAGGAGGCCAAAGCTTCTCAAAGAAGCTAAAAACCAAGGTTGAAGATCTTCCATACGTATGGAGGATCCAGTCTGTGCCTTCCAACTAGCAGCATTGGCAACAACTCAGAGACAAAATTGGAGAGTAGGCCGACCAGTTGGTGGTCGGCCAGCTACTTTTAGTGGTCGGCCAGCCAGTTCAAAAGGGTCAACTCAAAAAAAATTGGTCGGCAGCCCCATTTGGTGGTCTCCTAACTGAATGCAAGCTAGTGGTATGGTAGGAGACCAGCAAATGTGGCTCAAAGACCAAGGAGCCCAGCTTCCTAACAAGAAAACCGGCTGGCGGAGAGAGAAGTGGTCTCCAAGAGAAAAGGTGGTCTCCCATCCTGTAACCTTCCAAACAATGAAATAAGGTCCATGCCAAAAATGAACCAAGACGGATGCAAAACGAGGGTTCGAGGGTCAAAACGCGCAGCCGGGTGTCCCGAAAACAGGCTGTTAAGCATCGAAAGTAACGTGCGACCAAGAAGGTAGTCTCCCGGGCCACAGTGTCCCTCTAGATAGAGGAAACAAGGTTTGTGCCAAAAATCGTGCCAAACGGAGAAAGTTAAGCGGTCCCAAACCGAGGCACACAGCCGATGGCTCCGAAAACTTGAAACTAGTCTTCAAACAGGAAAAGTGGCCTATGACCACGAAAAGTAGCCTATGGCCACTGAGATATGGTCTACGAGACCTCTCCCTCCCTTCGGGAAGAGAAAACAAGACCTGGTTCGCAAATCGAGGCAAAGCACAAAAGGTTCCAAGGCCCGGAGGCAAGGCTCTCAGTCGAGAACTCCGAAACCTCGGGATAAGGACAACATAAACCATCACCGAGTGCTCAATCGATGACGTCTAAGCCTTAAGGTCGGTCAAAAATGGGGTGTCTATAATACTATTTGAGGTAAGAAGACCAAAACACCCTTAATTTCTTATGCCTCTGTTAATGTTGATTGTCATTATGTTTTGGTAGTTTTCATGCATCAGGATGTACACTGTCATTATATTCATATTAATTTGAAATGAATTTTTGTTATTGTGTTGTCAATTACATGATGTGAATATTCACATCATGTAATTGAAATGAATATTCACATCATTATATTCACGTTAATTTGAAATGAATTTTTGTCATTGTGTTGTCAATTACATGATGTGAATATTGATACTAAAACATATGAATGTGAACGTTCACATCATTACATTAGATGAGAGAGAATATGTTCATATGTTGTGAACGTTACATCACTCCATATTGTGAATAAGAATGTGTTGTCAATTAAAAATATAATGAACGTTATTTTAATGTGTTGTCAATAAAATAACAAGGTTCACATGTTGTGAGCATTCACATCAATACATTAGATGAAAGAGAATTTTTTGAAGGTGTTGTGAACATTCACATCGATGAGAGAATGTTCACATTATTTTTAATGTGTTGTCGATTAAAATATATTCACATCAGTGAGAGAGAATGTCCACATTATTTTTAATATGTTGTCAATTAAAAATAAATTCACATTATATAATAATATAAAATAATAACATTAATGTTATTTAATTTGTGTACGAAATTTCATATGCTTGGGTCCTTTCCATTCTCTCTTTTCCCCACAATATTAAATACCAACATTAAATATTAATATTAAATATAAGGGCATAAGAGTCTAAGAAAATAGTGTAAATCAAGAAAAAAATGGAATTAAAGTATAAATACATGAAACTAAGTGGGTTAAAAAATTTCTTCATAGACTTCTTGGGTTAGAATACTTTTAAATGGGATTTATTAATAAAAATCCCTTCGTAAAATACATCTTATCATTTAAATTTTTTTAATTATATAACAAATAACCTTGTCATTAATCATCATAAGTCAATTAACAATTTTTAATAATATATTCAATTAACAATTTTCATAATTTCATAGCTGTATAAGAGGATAATTAGAAATTTCATTTTTTTTGGGGGTCAATTCTGTTAAATGAGAAATTATGTTAAATGAAAAATTCTAATAAGGGATATTTGTAATTTTCACAACTACAAGGGTAATTTATATAGACAATGATATATAAGTCTATTTTTTAACCTATTTTCTAAATCCAATGATGTATAAGTGATTTGATTGATTGGAGCATTAGCAAGTTTATTTGGAGCAACACCTTACCCCCCCAAAGTCCATTTCTCTGGAGCAACACCTTACCCCCCCTCTTCCATCTTATGCAAATTTGTTCCTGAATCTGCTCATCATGTTTTGCTTCATTGCACATTCCCTTGGACAATCTGGTCATGTGTGCTGCATGAAGGGGGGCTCCAATGGTGCACCCCATAATCTGTGGCAGGTTAACCCAACTAGTGGATAGGGGGGGGGGGAGGGGAGGGGAATTCAAGTGTTTAATTAGAAAATTTTGGAGAGCTATTCCCTTAGTAGTTCTCTAGTCACTCTAGAAGCATAGGAACGAGTGTGTCTTCACTGATGCCCAACCTAATTCGGCTGACCTATAGGAACTTATCAAGATCAGATTAGCTTTTTGGCTCAAAGCCTCTATCAAGGACTTCCCTTTCTTAGTCAATGATGTTGTTCTCAATTGGAGGCAAATCATGGGCTACTATTGAGTTTGGTATTGATAAATAGGAGTGGTGGATGAACTGATGAACTGATATGTTGGCTATAGGTGATTGATCTTTGTTGGTCGATTTTGTTGATCTATTTTATTGGAGGTGTTTGTTGCTTTCGGTGATGGTGTTGATCTATTGATCTGTTTTGCTGGAGGCGTTTTGTGGCTTAGCTATATTATGTTGTGGACCAAATGATACAGCTGTGGTGTTAATGTTGCTCAATTGTGTTAATGTTGCTTAACTGTGGTGTTGGTTCTTTGTTCTGTTCTTCGGTTGGTTGCTCACCAACTTTGGGTGTTCTAACAAATGATAGGATGGGCTTTGAGATGCCAACTTAGTTGGGATGTTTTAGCTCATTGTAAAGCTTGCACTTCCCTTCCTTTATTGTTGTTTTGTTTTGTACTTTGTATTTTGCTCATACATCAATAAATTTTCTTTTGCCGATAAAAAAAGAAAAAGAAAAAAAAAAGTGATTTGACTGATTGATAATTGAAAAAAGATATGTAAAAGAGTGTTACCTTTAATATCTTAATTTATTACCATATCATTGAGCTTAAAAAGTAGGTCTAATGATGAAAACAGTATTAGTATATTAAATGCAACATCATTTCTCATATCTTCTTTAATTATCAATCAATCATATTACTTACACATCATTCGATCAAAAAAAGTAAATCTAAAAAATAAACTTGTATACATGGGCATAGCTACATAGTAGGTCGTAGGTTCAGATGAATAATTTTATAGATAATTGGTGTTTATTTAATATTTTAACTAATACTTTGTAATATCATGTAATAAATTAAAAACAAAGAAATTGATATTTTGGAATTTCATCAAAATGACCCCACTAAATTATATTGTTGGAGAGAATGCTATGTTCTAACATGAAAAGTCCAGAAAATGTGATTCTTATTAGAAATTTAATTCAAAATAAAATATGAAATGGAATGTTTTTAGCTTTTGGTATTTTTTCATGTATATATATATATATATATTTTGGGTTAACGAAAGTCTATGATTAATTGTTAAATTAACACTTGGAAAAGTTGAAATTCACAACCATACAGTTTGCAAGATCTTGCCCGCCCATTTCACTCTTAGGAGTGGAACCAAGACCTCCCTTTAGGAGAGACATGGCAGCTAAATGACTGGCTAATTTTTTTTAAATAAGTTAATACTTGTTTAATATATTGATTACTTATTGAGGCTTCATTTGAGAATATGATACTTTAGTAAATTTTTTATTTTTTACGAAAAGATGCGCAGAAAAATAAAAAGAATGATATAACAACTTATAATGACTTTTTGACTAAATTATTTAGGCATCGTTTGGGAACAGGCTAATTTAGTAACTTTTTGGCTATTTGGCTAAAATATGAGCTAAAAAATTAATATCTTGGATGACTTTTGACTTTTTTTTTAAAAAAGATATGTAAAAAGTAGAGAGAAAAGAGAGATCTTTTGAGCATTTTTTGTATGAATTATTAGTTTTGACTTTTTAGTAAGCTTTTTAAGCTTTTTTACTAAACCGCATGTTGTCAAAGCGAAGGGCCTTAGTTGCATACAAACATAGCTTGAATCCACGATAAATGAATTCTAAATCCACCGATTAACTTGTATATTATTATTATGGGTCATGATTGAGACCCCCTCTAATCACCAATTTACTTCCATCATCCGCTACACACGCGTGGCGGATGCGTGATTGGAGGAGAAAGAAAAAATAAAAAAAGAAAAAAAAGCCCGACCAATCATGTTGTGAGAGAATTGAAGGGATGGAGGGAAAAGGAATTCTTTTAGACATTATATGTATTATTATTTTAAGGGAAAAAGAAAAAGTGAAAGGGTGAGTACGATAGAGGCACTTTTTGAAGCACGCTGTGCATCTAACCTACTACGTTAGTCCATTTTCTGCCTCCAAATCCTTACACGACACATGGCAAAAGGGGTGAGGAAATTCTTAAAGGGGGTCCCATTATTATCAATAAAATTGAGTCAAGCTTTGTATAAGGTAATTAGGAAATGACATGGAAATTTTTGAGGACCGACAAGGGGGAGCTCGAATGCTGCCATTAATGGAGGCGACAAACCTTCGATTCCCCACTGATCTTTCCAGCTCTCTCTCTCTCTCTCTCTCTCTCTTAAGCCATCTGTATTCTCACTTCATCCCCATTTGTGGTTGCAGCAACAACCATTCAACACCATGTAATGCCACAAACCCTCCTCTTCCTCCTACTTTATATCTCTTCTACTCTCCCCTTTTCTCTTCTTCATTCCTTCCAAACATTATAGCTCATTAATTAATTTTCATCCTTCCCCCACCAACTCATCTCTCTCTCTCTCTCTCCTCTCTCTCTCTCTCTGCTTGATTAATTTGTTATCATCTTTATATTATTATTTTTTCCTCTTTTAATCCTTTTTTAGCCATGAGTTACCAACCTAACACTTATCTTAATCTGAGTCTTCCAAGTAATGAGAGCCCAACCCTAGACCTTGTTCTTGACCCATCTTCTTCTTGTTCATCATCACCACTAAAGGCCATCCAACCTCGGTTTTCTCTTGTAACTATTGCCAAAAGAAAGTTCTATACCTCTCAAGCCCATGGAGGCCACCAAAACGCTCCTGGCCAGAAGGGCCTTAGCCAAAGAAGACCAGAACACAGGCGTCAGTTCAGCTGTTCGACCGCATGCGGCATGGAACAACCACCTACCGTCACCACCGATCCGGAGGAGTACGGATCCACTTCTAGCCATTCTAGACATGCTCCAGCAGACACCACCTGATATGAGCTATGGTAGGAGAGAAGGTGAGGTTCTTCCAGAGACAGGGTACAAGCCTGGGAAACTGCCCAAGGCAGGCTGAGTCACCTCGACTTGTCACTAAGGCTTTGATTGAACCATGGTTTAAATGTCAATCTAACGAGTTTTTTGCCCTTCACAATTACAAATACGTCATGTTATATTGATTGGAACCATTATATGAGCCGCTGATTCTCAAAAAGCATATCCGGTTCGTAGCTAAATTCAAGAGCTTTTTCACAATCAATAACCAGTTCGATCGCCGTAAAACTTTAATGTTTATTATAATAATTATTATTACTATTTGTGGCAGTGATTTTTAAAAACTCACAATTGCATCACCCAATTCTTGATGATGTTACATTAATGGATACTTCAAATGCCATTATGTTGCAACTGATATCAGGTGGTCTTGAGATACTACTATTTAAAACATTGTAACAACATTAACGTTTGTGATTTTTAGTTTTGTTTTTGCCATTTGGTCGTTACTTTTGACTTTACGAGCAGAAGTGTTTGAAACTGCAGAAGAATCAATAAAATAATTGAAGCCAGGTGTATAGTAGTTTTGCATTTATATCTTTTGTTGAGTGGTCTACGAAAAATGATTCCTTAACTTGTTAACCAGTATCTCTTTGCTTACAACTTAATTTATACCTATATTGTCACCACAAGATATCGCTTCCTCTCAAACTATGATGAATTTTTTTTATTATTATTATCCCGACTTTTAATTGGATTTCTTGTTGGCTTTTTTTTTTTTTTTTTTTTTTTTTTAATGGGCAAATATTGATTGTTAGATTAGCACTTACGGGGAAAAAAAATCTCTCCCTCTCTTATCAAAACACCTAAGTACTTGTACTCTCTTAATTTTAACTTCTTAAGGGAAATTGATCATATGACCTCCTTAAATCAAACTCTGAGAGGCATAATGACCAACTAAGCCTAGTTGGATTTAGAAATTGGATTCTCGTTAATAGACAATGGAATTGATTATCTAAATTAGTCGACTAGACCTTGAGTTACAAATATATATATTGTGGTTTTTGTTTGCATAATTATGCGTGTTTATATACAATTACAAGTAAGTCAAAAAGCTTTTTGTATGATTAGGTTAACCGTGAATAGTGAATTTATGAATCTTGTTTGACTAACTCAGCAATGTTAAGAATGTCAACTAATGTAGCAACTAATACAAAAGATATATGTCCGCAGCGTAACTCCCGTCTCAAGAGATCTATGTCATGACCCAACTCCGTCTCAAAGAGGATTAGAGAAGTGACCTATTTTCATTCACTATAACATTTTTCAGTGCCTACATAATTTTTATCCTAATTCAACCCAAATTCTAGAAGATTATGAGTATGACATCTCAATTCTTGAATTTAGAGATGCATCTTACCATTGTGGGTTGACTTGTTGAAGATTGTTGCCTAGTTTTTCCTTCTTTGCTTTTCTTTCTTTCATCTTCTTCTTGAGCTTTCTAGAACAAACACACACACACACACACACACACACACTCTCTCTCTCTCTCTCTCTCTCTCTCTCTCTCTCTCTCTCTCTCTCTCTCTCTCTCTCTCTCTCTCTCTAGTTATATTTCTTCCAA